>NW_026847771.1:71266-82062 GCF_025583915.1 Anolis sagrei ordinatus | reverse complement strand
TGCTTGGCTTTGGTGAAGTGCCGGGCCACGCGGTAGACGGTCTCCGGCACAAAGTCCAGGACTAAATTGAGGTAAACCTCGTCCTTCTGCAACAGAATGTGGGGAAGAGGGGGATTACGATGGGACCTACGGACCAACCCCCATCGGACCCCAACAGCGACAGCTAACAACACGGGAACACGGAAGAGCGTGCACAGATAAGTGAGGAGTGCAGCTTCCATTTCAAGATCAAGACAAAAACTCTACGCTTTCAAGACACAAACATGCAGCCTTCCTTTTCAATAGGAGACATTTGTTTGCCGTGGAAGACACAGTGGAAGTCCTGGCCACGGAAAGACCCAGGTTGTGCTGTCAGCCCCAAGGACGGAATATTCCAGGAGAAAGACATTCAACTGCAACCACACCGTGTGACAGTGAACTCAGCTCCAGAGAGAAGAACGTGACCCATAGCTGAGGACTAAGAATGCCCTCAAAACTGGCTGTGGCTGGAACACCAGCATGGAAGCCAGCAAAGGGAAGCCCCTGCTCAGAACAGACCACTGCCCTGTGGATACTGGAAAGCATGGATTATAGCAAACCCTATAATCTAACTATTCTTGGGCCAGAAGCTTAACACAGGAGCACACTGGGGAATAATAATAATAATAACAACAACAACACTTTATTTGTACCCCGCTATCATCTCCCCAAGGGACTCGGTGCGGCTTACATGAGGCCGAGCCCAAACACAACAATACAAGCAATAATCACAACAATACAAGCAATAAAAAACACATAGACCAGTGGTTCTCAACCTGTGGGTCTCTCCCCAGATGTTTTTGGCCTTCAACTCCCAGAAATCCTAACAGCTGGTAAACTGGCAGGGATTTCTGGGAGTTGTAGGCCCAAAACATCTGGGGACCCCAGGTTGAGAACCACTGACATAGACAATAACCTAGAGAGAACTACCTAGAGAGAACTACAAACAATTCTCTGGGGGAGATATTTTTTGAAGCATGGGTATGTCAAACCATGGGCACCAAATCCATGGATCCATCACCTGCAGAACGGAGTCACCTGGCGAGCTGCCTCCCTATTCTCACTAGTTTAAGCAGGCCAGTGCCCATTCCCAAAGGCCTGGCATGGTATTTTCTGGACAGATAGACTACACAGGACAAGGAAAGGGGTGCCTGAGAGTCTTACTGGGATGACTGTCAACACAGGAGTGTGTGTTCACCAGAAGTTGTTTGCTTTTGGATTATTTGGGGGGGGGGGGGGGAGAAATGAACCAGCAACACTGCTGCAAGGTTTCATCAGGACCAAAGGACGAGAAGGATTTAGGTCCCACTTAGCCCAGAAACACACAGGGCTGCCTTGGGAAGTTGGGGTGCAGAGTGACCTCTGCATCTCCCCGTCTGGTTGCCATCATCTTGGGTTTTTCTCGTGTCTTGGTGTCCAGGGCTGCCTTGGGAAGTTGTTATCTCTTAACTTAATGGACACCAAGGCAGGTGAGGGGCTTCCAAGAGGCTGTTTTACACCTACACACCCACACCCTGCTGGCTCACCTTTTCCCCACTGGAGTAGAAGAAATACCGCAGGCGCACAATGTTGCAGTGGTCCAGCTTCCGCATGATCTGCAGCTCCCGGTTCTGCAGAGGAGAGAGACCAAGGTGAGGGGCGCAACCCGAGGAGGAGGGCAGGGGAGGGCAGGGCAGGCCGGGCGGGGCATCACCTTGAAGCGCTTGTCCTGCAGCACCTTCTTGATGGCCACCAGCTCCCCCGAGTCGGCCAGGCGGGCCTGGTACACCACCCCGAAGGAGCCGTTGCCGATGACCTTGATGTCCGAGTAGGAGACCTCCTGCGGGCGGTCCGGCCCTTGGCCCGGCGTGGCCACCACCGTGGTCACCTTCCCGCTATCCCCTGCAATAATAATAATAATAATATTATAATAACACTTTATTTGTACCCCGCTACCATCTCCCCATGGGACTCGGTGCGGCTTACATGAGGCCGAGCCCAAACACAACAATACATAATAATAATAATAACACTTTATTTGTACTCCGCAACAACAACAACAACAACAATTTATTTGTACCCCGCTACCATCTCCCCAAACACAACAATACAAGCAATAATATCAACAATACAAGCAACTAAAAACATAAACCATAAAATACCCAACATTATCAATAATGCAAGGAGGAAGGAAGGAAGAGGAGCGTTGAGGGCCTGGCCTTGAGCCCCCTTGCTTTGCCCTGCCCATGTTCTCCCCAGGGTTAGACCGGGGTCTCTGGAAGAGGCTACCCACTGCCGGCTGACCCAGTCCAACTGGGCTTGCGTCCCTCCTGCTTTGCCCCTTGACCACCACCGGGGTGGGCCTGCACCCCCTTGCTGCCCCTCAGGAGGAGAGAGTGACCTCTGCATCTCCCTCTGAGGCTCGGCCTAGGACTGAACTTCCCACTCAAGGAGGGGGGCACCGAGATGCCTCCTCCCCTTTGAAAATGGCATTCAAAGCACCCCCAACAGATGGCCATCCAGGAGGAGCCCGTGTGCCTCGCTCCCTTGACCACTGAGGTGCCCCTCAGCACCTCCCTTTGAGGTGTGGGAGGGGGGGTCTTGGCCTAGGGCTGCAGTGAGATGCCCTGCTCACCTTTGTCCCCACCCACCCCTACCGCCACCTGGGCCACTCCTCCCCTTTGAAAATGGCATTCAAAGCACCCCTAACAGATGGCCATCCAGGAGGAGCCCGTGAGCCCTGCTCCCTTGACCACTGAGGTGCCCCTCAGCACCTCCCTTTGAGGTGTGGGAGGGGGGGTCTTGGCCTAGGGCTGCACTGAGATGCCCTGCTCACCTTTGCCCCCACCCACCCCTACCCCCACGTGTGAAAATGGCATTCAAAGCACCCCTAACAGATGGCCATCCAGGAGGAGCCCGTGAGCCCTGCTCCCTTGACCACTGAGGTGCCCCTCAGCACCTCCCTTTGAGGTGTGGGAGGGGGGGTCTTGGCCTAGGGCTGCACTGAGATGCCCTGCTCACCTTTGCCCCCACCCACTCTTACCTGGGCTGCCCCCTTGTCACCTCCCTCTGAGCCCTCTGAGGTGTGTATGTGTGGGGGGGGAAGGGTCTTGGCCTAGGTCTGCACTGAGATGCCTTGCTCACCTTTGCCCCCACCCACCCCTACCCCCACCCCCCATTCAAAGCACCCCCAACAGATGGCCACCCAGGAGGAGCCTGTGTGCTCCACTCCCTTGACCACTGACCCTCTGAGGTGTGTGTGTGTGGGGGGGGGGTTCTTGGCCTCGGTCTGCCCTGAGATGCCTTGCTCGCCTTTGCCCCCACCCACCCCTACCCCTACCCCCACCTGGGCCACGCCCCTCCCGTCTGCGGTTGCCAGGCAACCAGATCCTCCTCCTCCTCCCTTTCCCTTACTTAGTGGGCCACCCCCCTAACCCCTAACCTGAACCCGGATTCTCAAGACCCCCCCCCCCATCCAATGACCTCCCCGTGACGTCACCGCGAGAGGCCCAGGCCCAGGTATCTCTCATAATACTCCTCATCATAATAGGAATAGAGACAGAAGGGCGAGGGGGGGGGTGCGACCCTGGAGAGCCCCTTTCCCCCTCTCCGCGCAGACTCACTTCCGAGCTTGAGTCCCGGGAAGGAGCCCCCCGACGACAAGCTCCCTCCCCCTCCCCCGCCCCCTCCCCCTCCAGGCCCGGGCCCGGCGGCCTTGCTCCCTGCGGGGGGCGGCAGCGGGGGAGGGGGGGCCGAGGCGGAGGAGGAGGGGGCGGCGGAGGTGTTGGGGGCGGCGGCGGCGGGGGGCGCGTTGGGGTCGGCGAAGGAGCTGGTTCTAGGCCGCGAGGAGGAGCCGCCCGCGCTGCCGCTGCTCATGGCGAGGCCGGGACGCGGAGGAGGAGGAGGAGGAGAAGCCTGGCTCCCTATCTAGAGAGAGAGGCCGTCGCCACCACCGCCACCGCCACCGCCGCGAGGCCCCACGGGAAATGGAGTCCCCTCCACTCTCTCGCTCGCTCGCTCGCCCCAGTGCCGGCAGCCGGACTCCGCTTCCCAGAAGGCGCCGCGACGCCCTCCCGAGGCGCCGCAAAGCACGACGGGAGCGAAATGAAACTACACTTCCCAGACTGCGCCGCGCGGCAACGACCACCACACTGACCGACCTACCTTCGGGGGCGCGGGCGGGCCCCCCTCCTGTTCCTCCTCCTGTTCCTCCTCCCGCTCCGCCTCGGCGCTGCTCCATGTTGTCGGCGGCGGAGGGCCCTCCCGGGCGGAAGGCAGGCGAGCTCGGGCTGCGGCCTGGGCGCCGCGGGGCACGACGGGAGGCCGCGGGCCCTGCTCTGCTGCTCCCGGCATGCCCCGCGCCCAGCCTTAAGCAGGAGGAGGAAAGAGTCTCGTGACCCGGCGGCGGAAACTACGTCTCCCGTCGTGCCTCGCGGCAGGAAGCAAGAGGGTTGGGACGCCCCCCTCGAAAGGGCTGCTGGGAAGCGTAGTCCTGCGGAAGACAGAGAGGGAGGAGACTCCACTCCCGTCAGCCTCTTGGATGCTCCGGGGCCACAGACAGGAAGGAAGGAAAGATTAGAATCCGTGTCTTGTCNCCCCCCCCCCCCGGCTACATGCCTGGGCGTGACAGAACACCTCCTTAAAATGCCTTGGAAAGAGTGTGTGAATGGCTGCTTGCATGGTGCAGTCCAAATTATGAATTATTCCTAGTGAAGAACAGGGGCAAGATGCCAGGAAGTGAGAGGAATCTATCCCCAAGAAGGGAAACCTGATATAATATGGTTCTGTACAGTTCAAACCACATCATATGGATCTACACTGACCATATAATGCAATGTACTGTAGATGGGGTCTCAGTTTGGAAAGCCAATCCATTTTCTTTGGAAGAGAAGGCAAAAGGCCTTTTAAAACTACAATTCCTAACATGACTCCTGTTCTGTTGTGCGCTGGTCCTGTAACAGCTGTCTTTTCTATAGGACGTATACTTTAAGCCCAGCGGGAGGCCAGGGCGCCTCAAAGAGAGGTTCTCAGGGATTTTTCTGAAGTGATGGTCTTTAGAGTCTTTAATGATACAACAAAGTCTTTATTATGGAGGAAACAACAAATCTTCAATGGTTCAAACAACACTTCAAGGCTTTCTTAATGGGCTGGTACCTGACTTTAATTAACTGTACTTTCTCTGTAGGAAAAAAAACCCCTATTTAACCTCTCCCAGGCTGTTTACTATCTATGCCTCATCAGTGTGGGTCCTACTACCAATTCCAAATGCGTCTGGGTATCGAGTAGACCTACTATCTGAGGCTTGTAGATATTTCAGATGGAGTTCTGTGGATCTGTTGTGCTGTCCTCCCTCAGAGAATTCTTTGAAAACCTCAGGGTTGTTTTCCCTCTGCTGTGAGGCTGAGAGGCTGTGAGATCTCATCCAGAGCCTTGGGACCTTTCCCTGGAATTTCTGTTTCTGTTTCCCTGGATGTTCTTGAGAAAAGAAGCTTTTCTATGGGACGAGCTGGTCTACGTCCTATAGTTTAGCTTCCTTATGTGAGACTGCCCAAAAAATGGCTCCTTTCCCTCCCAGAGCCCTGAACAAGGGGCGGAACCAAAGCTTAATTATGATGGACAGGAGGCCTGCCCTATGACTGCAAACAGATAACAGAAAGAAAATAAAGTTGGAGCTCCTGGTACAGCCGTACCAGCACAACTCCATACCATTGTGCCATGAAAGTTAAAAGGGTGCTAAACTGCAATATATTTTACAATGCAGATCAGTATTTCCCAAACTAAGATCTTCCAGATGTTTTGGACTTCAGCTCCCAGAATTCCTGATAATTGGATAAGACAGCTGTGGATTCTGGGAGTTGAAGTGCAAGAATCTGAATAACTAGATGATCTATGCTCATAATTCCCAGACACTCGTCCTTCAGGAGCTTTGGACAACACTAGGGATTCTCAAACCCGGAAGACCAAAGTTTGGGAAGCATTGCCTGTAGATACACCTATTTCCTAAAATGCAGAAACCCTTTGCGGATGGGGGGAAACAACACCAGACCCATGTGGTGTTTGTATCTCTCAGTATAATCCTCCACCAAGCAATTTTCAGACAGCACTTTCCATAATTGTTCTTCAGCTCCAAGACCATCCAGCCACAAAGAGCGAAAACAACTCAAAAGGGAGGAGGAGATTGTTTTGGTCCGGACGTTGCTTCATCTTGATGACTTGGGGGATTTTGGCTGGCCTCTCGGAGGGGTTTGCAAAACACGGCGGCTCAAGGGATGAGGATTACCCACCAGGCTTGGCTCCACCACAAAGGGATCCAGAAGCAGGGAAACATCATCGCTCCCTTCTATCCGAAACAACAAACAAAAGTGGCTCCATAAATAGACCGTCTCTCGTGTGTTGACTCTCCCCTCCTCTGGCCTCAAACAGGGATGGTCCTGGCATTCGTCTTCTGCATTTTTTCCCAAATCTCCAGGTTATAGAATCACACAATCTTGGAGTTGAAAGGGACCCCCAAAGGCCATCCAGCCCAAACCTTTTCTGCCAGGCCAAAAGGCACAACTACACCCCCTCCTAGTGTGCATCTACATGTGGAATTAATGCATGTTGACACTACTCTAACTGCCATGCTCATGGCGTTGGCATCATAAGAGCTATAGTTTTATAAGGTCTTTAGCCTTCTCTGCCAATGAGTGTTGTGCCTTTTTGCCTGGCAAAAAAAGGCTTCTCCATCAAATAGTGTTATTATTTATTATTATTTATTATTATTTATTATTATTTCAGGTACTTTTACCCCGCCCTTCTCAACCCCCGAGGGGGGACTCAGGGTGGCTTACAAAAAGGCACAATTCGATGCCTACATAGAATACATATACATATAAAACAGCAATCAAACAATTATCACAGTTAAAACGGTCAATATATAACACAATCAATAAAAATAAAACACAATCAATAAAAAACTAATCTCAAGCTCAGCGTTCGTCTTTCAGAGTTCCATAATTCCATTCTACTTTGTCAATTCCTGTCCCTCGTCGAAATCCTTCTTTATCTGCCCGATTGTCCGAATGCCTGGTCCCAAATCCATGTTTTCAGTTTTTTCCTGAAGGAAAGGAGGGATGTCCCTGTTCTGATTTCTCCGGGGAGTGAATTCCACAGGTGAGGGGCCACCACCGAGAAGGCCCTGCTCCTCGTCCCTGCCAATCTCACTTGTGATAGAGGCAGGGTCGAGGGCAGGGCCTCCTCAGAGGATCTTAGACTTCGAGGTGGGACATAGAGGGAGATCCGTTCGGACAGATACACTGGGTCGGAACCGTATAGGGTTTTGTTGCCTCACCAAACTACAACTCCCAGGATTCTATAGCAGTGAGCCATGACAGTTGAAGTGGGGTCAAACTGCATTAATTCGACAGTATAGATGCACCCCTAAAAACAGGTTTTCCATTCTCTGCTTAAAGACCTCCAAAGAGCGAGGGTCCACCACATGTTGAGGAAGGCTGTTCCCCTTTCAAATCCCTCTTTCACTCAGGAAAGTTTTCTCAATGTTTTGGTAGAGTTTCTTTTTCAGGAGTCGGAATCTATTACTCTGTCTTAGGGTGCATCTTCACTGCAGAATGAATTCAGTTTGACCCATGTTAACTGCCATTTTCCAATGCTATTGAATCCTGAGTGTTATAGTTTGGTGAGGCAACAACACTATTTGGTGGAGAAACCTCAGAGGCTGTGTAAAACTATAACTCCCATGAAATCTCAGTGTAATGACTGAGAGTACTGTGAATAGAGGGATAAAATATGGAGGCCGTGACAGACTTTGTATTTCTAGGTGCAAAGATGACTGCAGATGCAGACTGTGGCCAGGAAATCAGAAGACGCTTCCTTCTTGGGAGGAGAGCAATGTCCAGTCTCGATAAAATAGTAAAGAGTAGAGACATCAGACTGGCAACAAAGATCCATTGCCTAGTCAAAGCCATGGTCTTCCCTGTAGTCACCTACGGATGTGAGAGCTGGACCTTAGGGAAGGCCGAGCGAAGGAAGATCGATACTTTTGAGCTGTAGTGTTGGAGGAAAGTGCTGAGAGTGCCTTGGATTGCGAGAAGATCCAGCCAGTCCATCCTCCAGGAAAGAAAGCCCGACTGCTCATTGGAGGGAAGGATACTAGAGACAAAGTGGAAGTCCTTTGGCCACATCATGAGGAGACAGCAAAGCCAAGAGAAGACAATGATGCTGGGGAAAGTGGAAGGAAAAAGGAAGAGGGGCCGACCAAGGGCAAGATGGATGGATGGCATCCTTGAAGTGACTGGACTGACCTTGAAGGAGCTGGGGGTGGTGACGGCCGACAGGGAGCTCTGGTGTGGGCTGGTCCATGAGGTCACGAAGAGTCGGAGACGACTGCATGAATGAACAACAACAACATGGCAGCGTAGAAGAGACCTGAAATAAGATAAGTAAGAAAGAGCAATAGATTGACTTTTGCATGTGTGAATCCCTCTGAGGAGCAGCTGAGGGAGTTCGGGATGTTTAGCTTGGAGGAGAGAAGGATGAGAGGGAACATGATGCTTGGGTTGATTTATTGGAAAGGATGATACATTGTGGAGAAAGAGGAAAGCGTGCTTCCTGTTGCTCCAGAGGCTGGGACACAATGGAGCCATGGATGCAAATTGCAGGGAAAGAGATCCCACCTACGTTTTAGGAAGACATTCCTGATGGTAACAGCTTTCTGACAGTTGGATGTGTCACTTTGAAGTATGGTACAACCTCCTTCTATGGAAGTTTTGTTAACAGAGGGTTGAGTGCTTGAATTATTTCTTCCCACACGGTAGTACGAGGTTGGACCGGATGACCTCTGGGTTCCCTTTCAAGTCGAGGGGTTCTATGTAATCACACACGACGTCTAGCAAGAAAGTATCTGGAAATCCCTTTGACGCCTCTCCTTTCCTGTTCTGGAAGTGTCCCGACGCTTCCAAAGAACAGGGTGGATCCTGCAAGGGAGATGTGTCATGAAGTGAGAGAACACATCGGGGGTGCACTTTGGCCCAGGAAGGAACGCAACTTGGGGTGACTGAGATTGCCTTAAACCCACACCTTTTCCACCAGTCAAAGCAAGTATCTTTCCCCACCTTTCCCCAGAACTAAACCTTGAAGTATAGGTTGCAAAAGAATTATCAAAGCATTGTACTTTTTTTTGTTTTGTGGTTGCAATTTTTCATTTGGGAAAGCAAAGCACTGGATGGACGGCAAAGTCGAACGAAACCACCAGGCGGAGCTGGAGAGGTGCTGGTTTAAATAGAGCTGCTGAGCTGCCCCGAAAGCCAGTTCTCCAAGTCGACTTCTGGGTCCAGCAGCATCAACCTGCTCTGAAATCCCTCGGATTACAAAAAGGAGAGCAGAGCAGAGCAGAGAAGGAACTCTCCTTGGCTTCATCTCTCCAAGGACCAAGCGCCCTTCCTTCCTTCCTCCATCCATCCATCCTTTTCAGGCGCTCCTTTGCCTCGTTGTTGCTGTTCCAGTGGAGACGCAATGGCCAGTGGTGGTCTGCAGATGCTGGGCTTCCTCCTGGCCTTCATCGGCTGGATCGGCACCATCGTCAGCACTGCCATGCCTCAGTGGAAGATCAACTCCTACGCCGGAGACAACCTCATCACGGCCCAAGCCATCTACGAGGGTCTCTGGATGAACTGTGTGATGCAGAGCACCGGGCAGATGCAGTGCAAGGTCTTCGACTCCCTTCTCAAGCTGCCAGGTAGGCCCCCAAAACAGGGTCAAGATGGTGATGATGGCAGGCTGGGTCTCTCTAAACTGAAATGCACAGGACCAGATGTGCTTTGGATTTATTGATAGTTTAAGATCGGGAAAGACCCGGCATGGGCAAACTTGGGCCCTCCAGGTGTTTTGGACTTCAACTTGGTTGTTGGTAGGCTGTTAGGAATTGTGTGAGTTGAAGTCCAAAACACCTGGAGGGTTGAAGTTTGCCCATGGTGGGTCTATCCTGATCTTAAAATATCAATATATCCAAATCCAAAGCACATCTTCTGGTCCTAACCGGACTTGACCCAAATATAGTGTCCTATGAAATGTCATTGAATGCTGTCTTAGATTTGGGTGCCATCTCAATGACATCTCATGCTATAGGTCTATCCCAGACATGGGCAAACTTCGACCCTCCAGGTGTTTTGGACTTCAACTTGGTAGTTGGTAGGGTGTTAGGAATTGTGTTAGTTGAAGTCCAAAACATCTGGAGGGTCGAAGTTTGCCCATGCCGGGTCCATCCCAATCTTAAAATATCAATAAATCCAAATCCAAAGCACATCTTCTGGTCCTAACCGGACTTGACCCATACATAGTGTCCTATGGTCTTGACCCATATATAGTGTCCTATGAAATGTCATTGAATGCTGGGTTAGATTTGGGTGCCATCTCTATGACATCTCATGCTATAGGTCTATCCCAGACATGGGCAAACTTCGACCATCCAGGTGTTTTGGACTTCAACTTGGTAGTTGGTAGGTTGTTAGGAATTGTGTGAGTCCAAAACACCTGGAGGGTCAAAGTTTGCCCATGCCGGGTCTATCCCAATCTTAAAATATCAATAAATCCAAATCCAAAGCACATCTTCTGGTCCCAACCAGACTTGACCCATACATAGTGTCCTATGGTCTTGACCCATATCTAGTGTCCTATGAAATGTCACTGAATGCTGTGTTAGATTTGGGTCTCATCTCAATGACATCTRATYKTATAGGTCTARCCKAGACATGGGCAAACTTGGGCCCTCCAGGTGTTTTGGACTTCAACTCWSYRAYTTSSTA
>NW_026847771.1:36357-61769 GCF_025583915.1 Anolis sagrei ordinatus | reverse complement strand
TCTTAACTGATTCTATCAGAAGAACATGGGAAAATTTACCAAGGCTGCCAAAAGTTTGTTTTTGCGGGAAGGAGGGAGATCATGCAGCTATAGCACATTTTGCTCTCATTTCCCAAAGAATCCTAGAGTTGCGCCATCCATTCCAACCTGTTTCTGCCAAGAAGCAGGAAAATTGCCTTCAAAGCACCCCCCGACAGGTGGCCATCCAGCCTCAGTTTCAAAGCCTCCAAAGAAAGAGCCTCCACCACATTCCAGGGCAGAGAGTTCCACTGCTGAACGGCTCTCACAGTCAGGAAGTTCTTCCTCATGCTCAGGTAGAATCTCGTATCTCGTAGTTTGAAGCCATTGCTCCCTTGCATCCTGATCTCCAGGGCACTGAGACACTGAAAGACAACACGAGACGTGGACTGTCTACAGACGTCAAAATGCGAGACATGGACTGTCTACAGACGTCAAAATTGAGATGGAAATGCAACACTGCCTGAGCTCTGCGAGTGCAGCTTTTTTCCGAATGAAGCAGAGAGTGTTTGAGGACTGGGACACCTGTAGGGAGACCAAGAGCCTTCTTTACAAAGCTATTGTCCTCCCAACCCTGCTCTACGCCTGCGAAACGTGGACTGTCTACAGATGTCAACATTGAGACTGAAATACAACACCGCCTGAGCTCTGCGAGTGCAGCATTTTTCCGAATGAAGCAGAGAGTGTTTGAGGACCGGGACATCTGTAGGGAGACCAAGAGGCTTGTTTATAAAGCTATTGTCCTCCCAACCCTGCTATATGCCTGCGAGACGTGGACTGTCTACAGACGTCAAAATTGAGATGGAAATACAACACTGCCTGAGCTATGCAAGTGCAGCTTTTTTCCGAATGAAGCAGAGTGTGTTTGAGGACCGGGACATCTGTAGGGAGACCAAGAGGCTTCTTTACAAAGCAATTGTCCTCCAAACCCTGCTATACGCCTGCGAGACGTGGACTGTCTACAGACGTCAACATTGAGACTGAAATACAACACCGCCTGAGCTCTGCAAGTGCAGCTTTTTTTCCAAATGAAGCAGAGAGTGTTTGAGGACCGGGACATCCGTAGGGATACCAAGGTGCTTGTTTATAAAGCTATTGTCCTCCCAACCCTGCTATATGCCTGCGAGACATGGACTGTCTACAGACGTCACATGCAGCGTTGCCTCCGGAAAATCCTGCAAATCTCTTGGGAAGACAAGTGGACAAATGTCAGCATGCTGGAAGAAGAATTGAAGTGATGGTCCTCCACCATCACCTAAGCTGGACCGGCCACGTTGTCCGGATGCCCGACCACCGTTTCCCAAAGCAGTTGCTCTACTCCGAACTCAAGAACAGAAAACGGAATGTTGGTAGACAGGAAAAGCGATTGAAAGATGGGCTCAAAGCCAACCTAAAAACTCTGGCATAGACATTGAGAACTGGGAAGCCCTGGCCCTTGAGCGCTCCAGTTGGAGGTCAGCTGTGACCAGCAGTGCTGTAGAATTTGAAGAGGCACGAATGGAGGGGGAAAGAGAGAAATGTGCCAAGAGGAAGGCGTGTCAAGCCAACCCTGACCCATCTGGAAACCGATGCCCTCACTGCGGGAGAAGATGCGGGTCAAGACTAGGGCTCTACAGCCACCTGCGGATCCACCTCCAGGACACTGATCCTGGAAGACTATCCTACTCGGACAAGGATCGCCTAAGTAAGTATTGCCCTACATCCGTCTCCCAATCTCCCCCAAAAGCACCTGCGGAAGAAGGGTGCTTGTGGCCCTTTCTCTGTCTCTCTCTCTCACCAGCACCAGCCAAGCCTCCCTGGCTGCGGCCCAGGGCCAAAGCCGCCTTCCTGCCTTGATTTCTTCGGTTGTGGCTGGAATGCAGAGGCGGGTTTGGCCACAAGGCCCTCAAGGAGGGAGTCCAGCCTTTTCCAGCCCGGTCTCCTGTTGACCGCCCGAGAGAAGAGCCTGGAAAGTTCTGACCGGAAAGGCCTGTTCTCGACCAACATGCCCGCCCCCCACACCCGCCGACACCACGTAAACAAGTTTCAAAAGGTAAACACTTCAATGGCCAGCCCTTTGGACAGTGGTCAGCAGAGACTTGGATGCCTCCCATGACTGCCTAGTCAAACTTCAGCCCTCCAGGTGTTTTGGACTCCAGCTCCCACCATTCCTAACAGCCTCAGGCCTCTTCCTTTTGCTGAGGGGGAAAAGGAAAGGGACTGAGGCTGCCGAGGGGGAAAAGGAAAGGGACCGAGGCTGCCGAGGGGGGAAAGGAAAGGGACCGAGGCTGCCGAGGGGGGAAAGGAAAGGGACCGAGGCTGCCGAGGGGGGAAAGGAAAGGGACCGAGGCTGCCGAGGGGGAAAAGGAAAGGGACCGAGGCTGCCGAGGGGGGAAAGGAAAGGGACCGAGGCTGCCGAGGGGGGAAAGGAAAGGGACCGAGGCTGCTGAGGGAAAAGGAAAGGGACCGAGGCTGCCGAGGGGGGAAAGGAAAGGGACCGAGGGTGGGGGGGAAAGGAAAGGGACCGAGGCTGCCGAGGGGGAAAGGAAAGGGACCGAGGCTGCCGAGGGGAAAGGAAAGGGACCGAGGCTGCCGAGGGGGGAAAGGAAAGGGACCGAGGCTGCCGAGGGGGAAAAGGAAAGGGACCGAGGCTGCCGAGGGGGGAAAGGAAAGGGACCGAGGCTGCCGAGGGGGGAAAGGAAAGGGACCGAGGCTGCCGAGGGGGAAAAGGAAAGGGACCGAGGCTGCCGAGGGGGGAAAGGAAAGGGACCGAGGCTGCCGAGGGGGGAAAGGAAAGGGACCGAGGCTGCCGAGGGGGGAAAGGAAAGGGACCGAGGCTGCCGAGGGGGGAAAGGAAAGGGACCGAGGCTGCCGAGGGGGGAAAGGAAAGGGACCGAGGCTGCCGAGGGGGAAAAGGAAAGGGACCGAGGCTGCCGAGGGGGGAAAGGAAAGGGACCGAGGCTGCCGAGGGGGGAAGGAAAGGGACTGAGGCTGCCAAGGGAGAAAAGGAAAGGGACTGAGGCTGCCAAGGGAGAAAAGGAAAGGGACTGAGGCTGCCAAGGGAGAAAAGGAAAGGGACTGAGGCTGCCGAGGGGGGAAAGGAAAGGGACTGAGGCTGCCGAGGGGAAAAAGGAAAGGGACTGAGGCTGCCGAGGGGGAAAAGGAAAGGGACTGAGGCTGCCGAGGGGGGAAAGGAAAGGGACTGAGGCTGCTGAGAGGGAAAGGGAAAGAGACTGAGGCTGCTGAGGAGGGAAAGGAAAGGGACTGAGGCTGCTGAGAGGGAAAAGAGACTGAGGCTGCTGAGGGGGGAAAGGAAAGGGAGTGAGGCTGTTGAGAGGGAAAAGGAAAGAGTCTGAGGCTGCTGAGGGGGGAAAGGAAAGGGACTGAGGCTGCTGAGGGGAAAAAGCAAAGGGACTGAGGCTGTTGACCCTTCCGGATGGCCTCAGGTGGCCCCGCAATGCAAGATCCATTCACTGAGAACAAACCCAAAGCAGGGATCACAAGGTTATAAAATCTCAAAACCCTTTATTATTGGTTGCTTGTGTTCAAAACGTGTCTTCCCCATTCCCCCCTCCCTCCCTCCCCCCAAAAACCGCTTACATTCTTAAATGGAGACCCTCTCCTCCCCCCACCCAGTTCTTTGATATGTACAAGGATCTGAATAAGGCTGCATAAGGCACCCCTCTGCGTGGAAACGGGCCCGAAAAGCGGGGCTCAAAGTGGGGGGGGGGGGGGGGCCAACGTCTCTTTGTCTGGAAGCAATATCAACAACAACAACAACAACAGAAGAGAAGAGCGCCCCGAAACAAAGGCCTGGCGAGGCCCTTCATGGCTTGGGGCCCAACCTGGAGGGAGGGGCTTGTTTATCGGGGGGGGGGGGGGGGAGATGTGGGTTTTCTATGGAGAATCCCTGCTTTGTTTAATTTTTAGTCGAAGGCACCGTGAGGCTGCCGTCCTCCCTGGAGGGCCGTTTCCGGCCACTTCCTGGGAGCGGAAGAAAGGAATCCAAAGGAGGCACTGAAGGCTCCCCCAAAATGTCATTGTCGTTGGCGGGAGGCAGAGGGAGGGGCTGAATGGAGAAAATGAGAGGAGCCCAAGGGGGGGGGGGCGCCCCTTCTTTTCTCCCCTCCCCCCAAACCCAGGAACAGGAACTTATTGAACAGGCACTTAGAGGCCCCATAAGACACCCCCCCCCAATAACCCCATTGCCCCCCAGCAAGACCTGGGGGAGCGGCTGCCATGCGCAACGGGTCCAGAGGCCCCCGCTGCTTCTTTTTTGGTTAAGTAAAGGGATGGACTTGGGGGGGGGGGGATTTCTTTGGAGGGAGGGGCTCAATGTCAGATTGCAGGAGGGGCCACAAAAGAGAGAGGAGGGGGTTTCCTGCCCACTTTGATGGCAAGGAAAGGGAGGGGGGAAGGACTCGGTCTCTCTTCAGAAAATAAGGCAAGAAAGGGGGGGCGCTCATGGCGTGCCTCCCCCTCCCCGCCTCCCAGGCACAGGCACCCCTCTTAGTGCTATTTTGGACGTGCAATTGTGGGGGGGAGGGGCTGCAGATATGGCTAATTCTCCTTCCAGTCCCATTTGGGGGGGGGGGTCCTGAAAAGTCTTATCTTGTGCTTCTTCTCACCAATGGGAGGGGGCTGCAAGGGGGGGGGGCAAGAAAAGAGACAGAAACCAGGGTGGGAGCTTTTGCAAGACCACCTGGATGCCCCCCCCCCCCCCCCCCCCAAGAAAGGCAAAGGAAGGAGGGCAGGGTTTCTTTCCTGCTCTTTTTTTCCTGATTTGTTTATCTCTCATTAACAACAACAACAACAACAACAACAACAACAATAAAAAGGCCTTGGAACTGCATTTGGAGGGAAACCAGGGGGGGGGGTGTTACCTAAAAGTTGCACCAACATACTTTTATAAATCCCCCCACCCCTGCAAAGTTTATATATAATATATATATAGAGTCATATTTATAATTATATATACGCTTATAGACAAGTAAAAACTGCTTTGATATTCCCCCCACCCCACCCTACCCCCCCCCCCCCGTTTGTTGTTTTTCCTGGCGTCCAGAAAAAATAATAATAAAGAAGAAACAACAAAATGTCCAGTTTGGGGACAAAACAGGGAGGGAAGGAGGTGGGGAGTCTCGTGGGGGGAGGAGGAAAGGCAGGTCATCTCTGAGTTAAGGCAGCAAGAGCCGTGCCCCTCGGCGGTCAGTCCGTCCATCCATCCGTCCACTGGTTGGCCGGTCTCTCTGGAGGCCGGCTCTAGGAATCCCGGTTCTCCAGGGTCAGTTCGGCCGTCGCCCGCTGCAACTCAGTGCTGATCCGCCGGCCGCCCGGCCCCATCCCTGTCCCGACCCCGTTGTCCTCGCTCTCCTCCCCCTTGACCTTCTTGTCGTCCGTCTCCTCGGTCCCCACTCCGGCCTCCAGCCGCTGGTCCTCGCTCCAACGGCGCTTGAAACGCAGCTTCAGCGGGATGCATTTGCCGCTCTCCGCCGCGGACGACGACAACGGCATCGGGGGTTCGGCCACCACTGCGGCCGCAACCTGAGCTTCTCCCACCTCCTCCTCTGGTTCCTCGGCCTTTTCGGGGGGTGCTGTGGGGGGCTTGAAGACCTCCTCGTCGTCATCATCCTCGCTGATGTCGGTCACTTCGACGGTGAGGTCCTCCTCCGACTCCCCCTCCGAAATGGGCTCCACCTTGATCTGGGGTAAAAGCGGCGGGAGCGATGGCATCTCCGCGGCGGAAGAGGGACCCCCGTTGGAGGGCTCGCTGGGGGCCGTGGCGGAAGGCGGGGCCTGTTGCTTGTCGCGGTTCCGTCGGCCGAGGGGCGGGGGCTGGAGCTTGAACTTGAAGGGGGCGGGGGGCTCCTCGGCCTGCGGGGGTGGCAGCGGGGGTGGCAACGGGGGCTTCTCCAGGCGCTGGGGCTGCGGGATGACGATGGTGCTGGGGTAGTGGAGGAAGGCCCGGGGGCTGAGGTGGTAGTTGTAGACGCTCTGCGTGTGGGCCTGCAGGTAGCGCTTCATGTCCTCGGCACTGAACGAGAAGTGGGAGCCCCCACTGCCGCCGCCGCCCCCTCCGGGGGGGAACATGGGGCTGAGGGTGGGGGACGGGGTGTAGTTCAGGTGGGAGGGGGTCAGCGGCAGTGCCGGAGAGAGCTGCGGGGGCGGCAGCAGGGCGGCCGGCCCGGCCAGCGGGGAGACCGGGAAGGGGCTGAGGGGCTCGGGGGCCAGCCGCGGGCGGGGGTACACCCGGAAGAGGCTCTCGTGGGCCAGCCGCGGGTGGCCCGGCAGCGGGGGCCCGCGGAAGCCCACCTCCCCCCCTCCGCCACGCCGCTGCTCCTCGGCCAGGGACTCCTCCACCTCCGAGTTGGCCGAAGTGCCGTCACTGCAGTCGCTGACCGAGCCACGGGCCAGGCGCCTGGCCACAGCCGAGAAGACCCCCGGAGAGCGCAGGTCCTCGGAGGGCGAGAGGAGGTCGGAGGGCGTGGAGGGCGGGAAGCGGAAGTGCGAGCCGCCCGAGGGCACCGGAGGAGCGCTCTGCGGCACCGCGCCACCTGCGGAGACACAAGAAGGAAGCTGTGGTCACCTTGCAGTCACGTTACGGTCGGTCCTTCTCGCCAAGGAAAACCATCATCAGCTTGCCTTCAGAACTTGGACACACAACTTGGAGGAAGTGTAATGAAGGAACACAAGCGAGAGAATGCAGGCCTCTCCCCATACGTTGTGGCAGCACAAAACTGGACCACAGGGGCTTCTGCTCCGACACGGGACCTCAGTGAGTTCGGGCCCCACAGATTCCATAGGGTTTTCCCAGCACAGCATACAGCCCACAAGCCGCTTGCAGCCCACCAAAGGATTTTGTGCAGCCCACGAAAAATGTATAGCTATGAGTACTTTGTGCCTTTCCTGTGAACTGAGGCTGTCCTACTTCACCCGCCTCCCACTCGTCCCTATCGCACCCATCATGTGCGGGCCTCTACTGTGCACTTTCTCCTCCTTGTCACGAGACCTGCGGCCACCAACCATTGTCACTCTGTCTCTACTCTGACCAAAGTTGACCAAGGACCCCAAAGATCACTCTGACCAAAAAGGTCATGAGTTCGAAGCCAGCCCGGGTTGGAGTGGGTTTCCAACCAATTGTGTGTAGCCTGTTGTCGACCTTTGCAACCCGAAAGACAGTTGCATCTGTCAAGTAGGAAAATAAGGTACCACCTTAAAAAGTGTGGGGAGGCTAAATTAACTGATTTATGAGGCCATAAAGAAGACTCCAGCAAAGCATTCCAGCGGGGAAGCATGCGGGGAATGCGGAAGTGCTTCATCAGCGTCGCAGATGGACGATGAAAGCGACAGGAAAAGTTAAATAGCCTCTGTGTATGTCTGTATATGTTTGTATGTCAAAAATTGGCACTGAATGTTTGCCATATATGTGTACACTGTAATCCGCCCTGAGTCCCCTGCGGGGTGAGAAGAAGGGCGGAATATAAAAGCTGTAAATAAATAAAAAAAAAAAAAACAGAATGTAGGTGGACAGAAAAAGAGTTAATGATGGGCTCAAAGCCAACCTTAAAAACTCTGGCATAGACACTGAGAACTGGGAAGCCCTGGCCCTTGAGGACTCCAGCTGGAGGTCAGCTGTGAACAGCAATGCTGCAGAATTTGAAGAGGCACAAATGGAGGGCAAAAGGGAGAAACATGCCAAGAGAAAGGCGCGTCAAGCCAACCCCGACCGAGACCGCCTTCCACCTGGAAACATGCCCTCACTGTGGAAGAACATGTGGGTCAAGAATAGGGCTCCACAATCACCTACAGACCCACTGCACACTGACCTTGGAGGATCATCCTACTTGGACAACGAGGGATCGCCTAAGTAAGTCAGTCTACTCTGATGCTCTCCATCTTATCCTTCATTTGAAGGTTAACTCTACTGTTATCCCGCCCGAGCCCCACAAGTCATAGAGCACTTTCTATCTCTCTCACCCTCGGGTACTAGCCGTCCCCTGCCACGTGTTGCTGTGGCCCAGTATGTGTATATGTGCTTTGTGTGTATATAAATTTGTGTATATGTGTATATAAGTGTGTTTTGTACATGTGTTGTAATGTATTTTTATGTTTTTGGTTTTAAGTCCTTCTACTGTGTTTTCCAGTGTTTTATGAGTGATGGTCACTCTGGCCTGAGAGGGGTCTTGTGTCCAAATTTGGTGTCCATTCGCCCAGTGGTTTCTGAGTTCTGTTAATCCCACAAACAAACATGACATTTTTATTTCTATAGATTTTATTTGATGTTTTTGTTTTGTTTTATATGTACTTTTCCTCTATTGCAATTTGTTTGGGCTTGGCCTCGTGTTAGCCACCCTGAGTCCCTCCAGGGAGACGGTCGTGGGGAATAAATAAAGTTTATTATTATTATTATTATTATTATTATTAGTTGGGGAGGAGCAAGGGCAGTTGTATCTTTGGACCTTACTAGGCTTTGAGTGCAGATGGGCACCAAGGGTTGAGTGCAGATGGGCACCATCGCAGCTCAGAGAGCCTGGCACAAGAAAGCCACCTGGGCAGACCTTTAAGCAGAGGCCAAGGTGCCCCCCCCCCTGATCCTCTGTCAGCACAACCTGACACCCCGACCCCCCTTCAAACATGGCCCCACCCACTCACCTGCCATCCCCATGTCGATGAAAGGGTAGTTGACCAGCACCAACTTGTTAAAGTTGAACTTATAGGTGAAGCGTTTGCCTTTGGTCTTGTGCAGGATCCGCTTGTTGTAGTAATACCTGGAGGAGGAGGAGGAAGCGGAGGAGGAGGAGGAAGTGGAGGAGGCGGAGGAGGAGGAAGTGGAGGAAGTGGAGGACGAAGAGGAGAAGTGGAAGAGGAGGAAGGGAAGAGGAGGAAGGGAGAGAAGAGGAGAGGAAGAGGAGGAAGGGAGGAGGAAGGGAGGAGGAGGAAGCGGAGGAGGAGGAGGAAGTGGAGGAGAAGGAGGAGGAAGTGGAAGAGGAGGAAGTGTAGGAGGAGGAGGGGGAAGTGGAGGAGGAGGAAGCGGAGGAGGAAGTGGAGAAGTGGAGGAGGAATAAGTGGAAGAGGAGGAAGTGGAAGAGGAGGAAGTGTAGGAGGAGGAGGAGGAAGTGAGGAGGAGGAAGTGGAGGAGGAGGGGAAGGGAAGTGGAGGAGGAGGAAGTGGAGGAGGAGGAGGAAGTGGAGGAGGAGGAAGTAGGAAGAGGAGAAGAAGTGGAGGAGGAGGAGGAGAAGGAAGCGGAGGAGGAGGAATAAGTGGAGGAGGAGGAAGTGGAGGAGGAGGAATAGGAGGAGGAGGAAGTGGAGGAGGAGGAATGGGAGGAGGAGGAAGGGAGGGAGGAGGAAGGAGAGGAGGAGGAATAAGAGAGGAGGAGGAAGTGGAGGAGGAGAAGAAGTGGAGGAGGAGGAGTAGGAAGAGGAGGAGGAAGTGGAGGAGGAGGAATAAGCGGAGGAGGAGGAGGAAGCGGAGGAGAAAGCAAAGTCAGGACCATCAGGACAATTGGAGGCCCAGCCTCAGTGGAGCGAGTCAACAATGGAGACAAGCCCTGGCCAGTGCCGGACATGATGATGGCCCTGCTCCATTCAGAGAAGGGACATGTTCTGTGGGCTATGGAAGCGGAAGCACTGCACCCCCTCCCGCAAGGGCCACATAGGAGCCAAAACCCCCTTCGTGAAGGAGGAAGCGGCAGGCCGTGGGTGGCCTCCGCGTGGGAAGAGCGTCGCCTGGAGCTGACGCAGGAGAACACCCGCAAGAGGGAATTTCCGCCGGCCCCGAAGACAGAAGCAAAGGGAAACAGGCAGTTTCGTGGCTGTCACACGGGAGCGGCCTTGTCCCTTCCTTCCCAGTGAAGGGGCCCCTACCCTTTGGGGCCCCAATGCCCCCCCCCTTTGAAGTGCCCCCCCTTGCTCCCACCTGAGTGCGCGGCTGAGCTTGTCGTAGTTCATCTGGGGCTTGCACTTGCGCACCCCCCAGAGCCGGGCCACCTCGTCGGGGTCCTTGATGACGAACTCCCCGTAGTCTCCCTGCCAGGCGATGACCTCATGGTACTCCTCTTTGCGCAGCAGCTCCAGGATGAAGTGCCAGAGCTGGATCTGCCGCGAGCCCGGGCTCGACTCTGGCTTGTAGGCCCAGTCCGGGAAGGCGAACCCTGGCAAAATAGAGGGGGGAGAGAGAGAGGCATGAGACCCCAGAGGCAAGGAAAGGCAAAGTGGGAGGGGAGGGGAGGGGAAGGGAGGGAGGGGGCCACCCCACCTTGGCCGTGCGCCTGCCCCTACCTCCCTCCCCGCCCTGCATCCCAGCGGACAGAGCGAGCGCCAGAGGCAACCGCGGCTGCAACTTCTAAGACTTCTCCTACCAGGAGGAAAGGGAGGGGGGGAGAGAGAGGGGGAGGGGAGAGGAGAGGGGGAGGGGGAGAGTGGGGAGGGGAGAAGGAAGGGGAGGGAGGGAGGGGGAGGGAGGGAGGGGAGGGGAGGGAGGGGAGGGGGGAGGGAGGAGGGGAGGGGGGGGGAGGGGGGGGGGAGGGAGGGGGGGGGGAGGGGGGGGGAGGGGGGGGGGGGGAGGGGGGGGGGGGGGGGGAAGAAGGGGGGAAGAGAGGGAAGGAAAGTGGGAAGGAAGGATGGAGGGGTGAAAAGGTGGAGAGAATGTGGGGGGGGGGGGAGGGGGGGAAACAGGAAACCGGCTGCCCAGCCATGGCTGCCTCTGCGCCGCCAGCTCTGCCCCCCCCTTCTCCCTCTCTCCCTCTCTCAGGAGGCATCTGGGAGGACGGCCAAGCCGCCTTGCAACTTCCAGGCGAGGTCCCAACCAGATCCTCCTCCTCCTCTTCTGCTGCTTCCAAAGCGTGGGAGGAATCAGAGAATTGGGGACCCCTCCCTACCTGGAGGAAAGGCTCCAGACACACACACGCATACAGAGCGAGAGTTTGGGGGCACTTTGCAAACTCTGGGTTGGGCACAGAGTGTAAGCAAATAGTATTTTGGCATCCCCCCCCCTCCCCAACCAATCACTGATATATAATATTGAGTATTCGTGCCACGTTTGGTCCAGATCCATCATTGTTTGAGTCCACAGTGCTCTCTGGATGTAGGTGAACTACAACTCCAAAACTCAAGGTCAATGCCCACCAAACCCTTCCAGTATTTTCTGTTGGTCATGAGAGTTCTGTGTGCCAAGTTTGGTTCAATTCATCCTTGGTGGAGTTCAGAATGCTCTTTGATTGTAGGTGAACTATAAATCCCAGTAACTACAACTGGCATATGTCAAGGTCTATTTTCCCCCAAACTCCACCAGTGTTTATATTTGGGCATATTGGGTATTTGTGCCCAGTTTGGTCCAGATCCTTCATTATTTTGAGTCCACAGTGCTCTTTCTATGTAGGTGAACTACAACTCCGAAACTCAAGGTCGATGCCCACCAAACCCAGTATTTTCTGTTCGTCGTGGGAGTTCTGTGTGCCATATTTGGTTCAATTCCATCATTGGTGGAGTTCAGAATGCTCTTTGATTGTAGGTGAACTATACATCCCAGTAACTACAACTCGCATGTGTCAAGGTCTATTTTCCCCCAAGAGCGCCTCAAGAGCGCCCCTGGGCAAAATCAACTATACTGCAAATGCTTACTTTGCGTAATGGGTTGAGCCGCCCCTGGCCCTAGATGGTCCATGTGGACACCCCCCCCCAAAAAAACAACACACTACGCATGTCCCGCTTGTGCCAAAGTATGCTCAACGTGCAAGAACAGGGAAAGAGGGCGAGACAGGAGGGGGGGCCACAATGTGAAATCAGGGACTGGGAAAAGAGGGAGTCTCAACATGTTTGGGAGTGTGCAGAGGGAGGGAGGGGGGGCTCCCTTTTATCCTTTGTGTGCTTGCTGCCATGTTCTCTCTCTCACTCCTGGGCAAGCAGTGGAGTGGGGGGGGGGGGCTATGGCTAGCGGCTGAGGTCAGCAGCTCCAGACAAGGGGCCCTTTTTTCCAGCCATGAGGCTCCAGCCGCCCAGGCATTCCTGGGGAGGGAGGGAAGGGGGGAGGAGGAGAAAGCCTGCAGAGCCCTCCCTTCCTGCTCCCCCCCCTATGGAAACCCTGCTGGCCCCAGGGCTCAAGGACGGCCTTTGACCCAAGACCCCCCCCCCACCTCCCCAAAACAACCCCATGGAGCAAAGCCAGAGGAGGAAGGGGCTTCACCCTCACTCTTTTGCAAACAGGAAGTCCAAGAGGGACAACAATAGGACCTTTCCCAGCATGCCCTGCAGCTGTGTCCCGTAAACAAAGCGGTCCTCCCAGTCAAGGAGATATTTTGGGAAGGAAGGAAGGAAAGGAAGAGAGCCGCTCTGTAGAGAATATGCAGGCACTCGGGGTTTGTTTTCTTTGTTTTGGACGTGTCAGGAGCAACTTGAGAAACTGCAAGTCGCTTCTGGTGCGGGAGAATTGGCCATCTGCAAGGACGTTGCCCAGGGGACGTTGCCGGGATGTTTTGATGTGTTACCATCCTTGTGGGAGGCTTCTCTTGAATGCAATATTCCTCTTGAATGCAATATTCCTGCTCTGTACACAAGATGCAAGCACCCAGGGTTTGTTTATTTTTTGTTTTGGACGTGTCAGGAGCGACTTGAGAAACTGCAAGTCGCTTCTGGTGCGGGAGAATTGGCCGTCTGCAAGGACGTTGCCCAGGGGACGTTGCCGGGATGTTTAGATGTGTTACCATCCTTGTGGGAGGCTTCTCTTGAATGCAATATTCCTCTTGAATGCAATATTCCTGCTCTGTACACAAGATGCAAGCACCCAGGGTTTGTTTATTTTTTGTTTTGGACGTGTCAGGAGCGACTTGAGAAACTGCAAGTCGCTTCTGGTGCGGGAGAATTGGCCGTCTGCAAGGACGTTGCCCAGGGGACGTTGCCGGGATGTTTAGATGTGTTACCAGCCTTGTGGGAGGCTTCTCTTGAATGCAATATTCCTGCTCTGTAGACAATATGCAGGCACCCAGGGTTTGTTTATTTTTTGTTTTGGACGTGTCAGGAGCAACTTGAGAAACTGCAAGTCGCTTCTGGTGCGGAGGAATTGGCCGTCACGTTGCCCAAGGGACGTTGCCCGGATGTTTTGATGTGTTACCATCCTTGTGGGAGGCTTCTCTCATATCCCTTTTGCATGGGAGCTGGAGCTGACAGAGGGAGCTCATCCACACACTCCCCGGATTCGAACCTGCAACCTGTCGATCTTGAGACGGATGTTTTGATGTGTTACCATCCTTGTGGGAGGCTTCTCTCATGTCCCCTTTGCATGAGGAGCTGGAGCTGACAGAGGGAGCTCATCCACACACTCCCCGGATTCGAACCTGCAACCTGTCGATCTTGAGACGGATGTTTTGATGTGTTACCATCCTTGTGGGAGGCTTCTCTCATGTCCCCTTTGCATGAGGAGCTGGAGCTGACAGAGGGAGCTCATCCACACACTCCCCGGATTCGAACCTGCAACCTGTCGATCTTGAGACGGATGTTTTGATGTGTTACCATCCTTGTGGGAGGCTTCTCTCATATCCCTTTTGCATGGGAGCTGGAGCTGACAGAGGGAGCTCATCCACACACTCCCCGGATTCGAACCTGCAACCTGTCGATCTTGAGACGGATGTTTTGATGTTTTACCATCCTTGTGGGAGGCTTCCCTCATGTCCTTGCATGGGGGGCTGGAGCTGACAGAGGGAGCTCATCCACATTCTCCCTAGATTGGAACCTCCGATCTTGAGACGGATGTTTTGATGTGTTACCATCCTTGTGGGAGGCTTCTCTCATGTCCCCTTTGCATGAGGAGCTGGAGCTGACAGAGGGAGCTCATCCACACACTCCCCGGATTCGAACCTGCAACCTGTCGATCTTGAGATGGATGTTTTGATGTGTTACCATCCTTGTGGGAGGCTTCTCTCATGCCTCCTTTGCATGGGGAGCTGGAGCTGACAGAGGGAGCTCATCCACACACTCCCCAGATTCGAACCTGCAACCATGCTCTAGGCTAGTGCAGGGAGATCGTGGTGCACCACGGCAGCAAATGCACCATAGGCAAGCTTCCTCTTGTGCAACTGCAGACCCCTGCCCCAAATGTAGGAAGCACTCTTTCCCAGGAGGGTGGTCTTCTGGGACTGCTCCCCCTCCTCCTCCTCCCCCCACTGAACTTAAGGGAGGAGGGGAAGAAGGAGGGCGGGGGGGGGGGTCTGCGGTTTCCCATTTCCCAAACCCCAGGCGCTCTGAGCCCATCAATAATTCAGGGCCCTGTAATGGAGGCCGGGACGCGGGCGCCAGCTCAAGGGCATCGCAGAGACGGAGCCATTAGGGCGGTGATGTCATCCTGGCAGCCGAGGGGGGGGGGGCAGGCGGGGGGGGCAAGGCAGGATGGACCCACAAGTGCCGCAATGGGGAGGAATGCGGGGCGCCCCACACCCCCAAACTGGCCCGTTGATACGGGGCGCACGAGGGCCACCCCACAAATCCAGAAGTGGGGCGCCCCAGGGCAAGTCGAGCACCCTTCTTGTGCGCCACACTCACGGGCACTGCCACACACATCCCTCACACGAACATGGGGAGGAATGCGGGGGCCCCGCATCCCCAAACTGGCCCGTTGATACGGGGCGCACGAGGGCCACCCCACAAATCCAGAAGTGGGGCGCCCCAGGGCAAGTGGAGCACCCTTCTTGTGCGCCACACTCACGGGCACTGCCACACACATCCCTCACACGAACATGGGGAGGAATGCGGGGGCCCCGCATCCCCAAACTGGCCCGTTGATACGGGGCGCACGAGGGCCACCCCACAAATCCAGAAGTGGGGCGCCCCAGGGCAAGTGGAGCACCCTTCTTGTGCGCCACACTCACGGGCACTGCCACACACATCCCTCACACGAACATGGGGAGGAATGCGGGGGCCCCGCATCCCCAAACTGGCCCGTTGATACGGGGCGCACGAGGGCCACCCCACAAATCCAGAAGTGGGGCGCCCCAGGGCAAGTGGAGCACCCTTCTTGTGCGCCACACTCACGGGCACTGCCACACACATCCCTCACACGAACATGGGGAGGAATGCGGGGGCCCCGCATCCCCAAACTGGCCCGTTGATACGGGGCGCACGAGGGCCACCCCACAAATCCAGAAGTGGGGCGCCCCAGGGCAAGTGGAGCACCCTTCTTGTGCGCCACACTCACGGGCACTGCCACACACATCCCTCACACGAACATGGGGAGGAATGCGGGGGCCCCGCATCCCCAAACTGGCCCGTTGATACGGGGCGCACGAGGGCCACCCCACAAATCCAGAAGTGGGGCGCCCCAGGGCAAGTGGAGCACCCTTCTTGTGCGCCACACTCACGGGCACTGCCACACACATCCCTCACACGAACATGGGGAGGAATGCGGGGGCCCCGCATCCCCAAACTGGCCCGTTGATACGGGGCGCACGAGGGCCACCCCACAAATCCAGAAGTGGGGCGCCCCAGGGCAAGTCGAGCACCCTTCTTGTGCGCCACACTCACGGGCACTGCCACACACATCCCTCACACGAACATGGGGAGAAACCGGGGGCCCCGCATCCCCAAACTGGCCCGTTGATACGGGGCGCACGAGGGCCACCCCACAAATCAAGAAGTGGGGCGCCCCAGGGCAAGTCGAGCACCCTTCTTGTGCGCCACACTCACGGGCACTGCCACACACATCCCTCACACGAACATGGGGAGGAATGCGGGGGCCCCGCATCCCCAAACTGGCCCGTTGATACGGGGCGCACGAGGGCCACCCCACAAATCCAGAAGTGGGGCGCCCCAGGGCAAGTGGAGCACCCTTCTTGTGCGCCACACTCACGGGCACTGCCACACACATCCCTCACACGAACATGGGGAGGAATGCGGGGGCCCCGCATCCCCAAACTGGCCCGTTGATACGGGGCGCACGAGGGCCACCCCACAAATCCAGAAGTGGGGCGCCCCAGGCCAGGTGGAGCACCCTTCTTGTGTGCCACGCTCCGCGCATCCCTCGCACGAACATGCCACACGCAGCCGCCACCGCCACCACCACCATCACCAGCAGGCACCAGTCTCCAAGCAACAGGCGACAGCAAGGGAGACAACCGGCTAAAAATAAAACGGGAGGGAAAGGGGGGAGCAGCACACCGTGGGTGGCAGCACCCCACGACTCCGTGGAAGGCGGGGGGGGGCGGGGAAATGGGGGTGCCCAAGTGCAAGGAGACCCCCACTTTGGGAAGTGGGAGAGAAAGGAGTGGGGCACAGTGAGGGGCATCACACCTGCCTCACCTCTGTGTGTGTGTATATGGGGTGGGGGGCACGCTCCTGCCACTTCATGGGGACATTGGGGGCGGGAGGGGAGCCCCCACCTCCAGCCTCTGAGTCACCCCACTCCCCCCCCCCCCCAGTCTCAGGCGCACACTCATGGGCCTGTTCTCCCTAATTAGCAAAGGGGGGAGGAGGGGGCGGCCGTGACATCACCCGCCTGCCTGCCCAACTCCGCTCCCGGCACGGCTGAATGGGCCACTGTTCTCCCGCTGGCTGGCACCGCCAGATACCACCGCCATCGATGGGCCCACCAGCCCCACACGAGCGAGTGCTCCAGGACAGCAGCAACAGAGGACAACGTGTAGAAACACCCGCCCCCCCTCCCCAAAATCCAGCCCATTGCAAGGCGCACATGACCCTTGTGTCACCCCCTCCATCATCACCGTCATCACGCGCAGAAATCTGACTGCACCCCAGAGCACCCAGGCACACTCCTCCTCGTGCAAGGAGCCCCACGTGCAAGGGCCATGTCTGTCGCACAAGGCCAGGCTCTTTGCACCATTGCGCACAAGAGGAGAAGAAGACAGGTAGACAAGGCAGGGAAATGCCGATTCAGAAGTAGAGACCACTCTAGTATTGTGTGCTCCCAGTGCACGCTCACAGAACACTATTGCCGAATTTCTTCAGTTTGGAGACACACTTTCCCTCTTTTGTAAACATCACAAAAATGGGGAGCCTCTCCAAATTGCAGGGGGTCTTATAGATCTTTGTTGGTGGTGGCACCAGGAGCACTGAAATCAGGGTGCACCTGACCATTGATATCATCTTGCAATGGAAGAAATACAATTATTATTATTATTATTATTATTATTATTATTATTATTATTATTATTATGAGAGCAACACCAAAAGTGGGGTGCAAGAGGCATTGCAAGGTTGCATGCAGAGTACCACAGGCATGGGTAAACTTCAACTCCTCCTCCAGATGTTTTGGACTCCAACTCCCAGGATTCCTCACAGCCTCAGGCCCTTTCCTTTTCCCCCACAGCTTAGCGGCTGAGGAGAAAAAGAAAGGGACTGAAGCTGTCAAGGGAGAAAAGGAAAGAGACTGAGGCTGCAAAGGGAGAAAAGGAAAGGGACTGAGGCTGCCAGGAGAAAAAGGAAAGGGACTGAGGCTGCTGAGGAGAAAGAAAAGGGACTGAGGCTGCTGAGGGGGAAAGGAAAGGGACTGAGGCTGTTGAAGGAAAAAAGGAAAGGGACTGAGGCTGCCAAGGAGAAAAGGAAAGAGACTGAGGCTGCTGAGGGGAAAAGGAAAGGACTGAGGCTGTGAGGGAAAAGGAAAGGGACTGAGGCTGCAGGAAAAGGAAAGAGACTGAGGCTGTGAAGGGAAAAAGGAAAGGGACTGAGGCTGCCAAGGAAAAGGGACTGAGGCTGCTGAGGGGGGAAAGGAAAGGGACTGAGGCTGTTGAAGGGAAAAAGGAAAGGGACTGAGGCTGCCAAGGAGAAATAGGAAAGAGACTGAGGCTGCTGAGGGGGGAAAGGAAAGGGACTGAGGCTGTTGAAGGGAAAAAGGAAAGGGACTGAGGCTGCCAAGGAGAAATAGGAAAGAGACTGAGGCTGCTGAGGGGGAAAGGAAAGGGACGAGGCTGCCGAGGGGGGAAAAGGAAAGGGACTGAGGCTGCTGAGAGGGAAAAGGAAAGGGACTAAGGCTGCAGAGGAGAGAAGGGACCTGAGGCTGCTTAGGGGGAAAAGGAAAGGGACTGAGGCTGCTGAGGATAAAAAGGAAAGGGCCTGAGGCTGCTAAGGAGGGAAAGGAAAGGGACTGAGGCTGCTGAGGTGGAAAAGGAAAGGGACCGAGGCTGCTGAGAGAGAAAAGGAAAGGGACTGAGGCTGCCGAGGAGAAAAAAAAGGGACTGAGGCTGCCGAGAGGAAAAAGGAAAGGGACTGAGGTTGCTGAGAGGGAAAAGGAAAGGGACTGGGGCTGCTGAGGAAAAGGAAAGGGACTGAGGCTGCCGAGGGGGGAAAGGAAAGGGACTGAGGCTGCCGAGGAGGGAAAGGAAAGGGACTGAGGCTGCCGAGGGGATAAAGGAAAGGGACTGAGGCTGCCGAGGGGAGAAAGGAAGGACTGAGGCTGCTGAGAGGGAAAAGGAAAGGGACTAAGGCTGCAGAGGAGAGAAGGGACCTGAGGCTGCTTAGGGGGAAAAGGAAAGGGACTGAGGCTGCTGAGGATAAAAAGGAAAGGGCCTGAGGCTGCTAAGGAGGGAAAGGAAAGGGACTGAGGCTGCTGAGGTGGAAAAGGAAAGGGACCGAGGCTGCTGAGAGAGAAAAGGAAAGGGACTGAGGCTGCCGAGGAGAAAAAAAAGGGACTGAGGCTGCCGAGAGGAAAAAGGAAAGGGACTGAGGTTGCTGAGAGGGAAAAGGAAAGGGACTGGGGCTGCTGAGGAGAAAAGAAAAGGACTGAGGCTGCTGAGGAAAGGAACGGGACTGAGGCTGCTGAGGGGGAAAAGGAAAGGGACTGAGGCTGCGAAGGAAAAGGAAAGAGACTGAGGCTGCTGAGGAGAAAAGGAAAGACCTGAGGCTGCGAGGGGAAAAAAAGACAGGGCCTGGGGCTGTTAGGAATGCTGGGAGTTGGAGTCCAAAACGACTGGAGGGAGAGCCCAAGTTGACCAATCCCTACTCTACCAGGACAAGGAGCTCCTTGGCCCCATGCAGTCCTCCTTTGCAGCCCCAAGGCCTCCTGGGAGGCAGAGAAAGATGTGCACAGAAGGAAATTGGGGGTGGTCCTTGCCCCCTGAAGCCAAGAGCCCAGGGAGCGTGACCCAGCCCCACTTCTAGCACTGGAAGATGGGCCTCTGGGTGGGTTTCCCAGAACCGTCCTTCATTTTGACAAAACCTGGGCATGTTTGGGGAGAAGGGGCGCGTGGGCGGCAGCCCCCTCCCTCCCCCCAATGCCTGGGCCACCCAGAGTCCCGCTCTGCTGCCACTGAGTCTCAGCCACTAATCCCTGCCTGCTCTGCTGCCAGCCTTTCAAAGGCTCCAGAGGGAAGGAGGAGGAGGAGTGTTTGTTGGCTGGCAAGGCAAGCCTGGGCCTGGCACCAGGAGCCGCCACAGGCAGGCAGGCGGGCAGGCAGGCAGACGCCATTGCCATGGCCGTGGTCCCCCCCCCCCCAGGCAGAGGAAGCCGTCACGACTGCCTGCCTGCCTGCCTCCCACACGCCCCAAGCAGACCCACATGCCAGTAGGTGGTGAACAATGAAGGGGAGGGGGTCTGCTCTGGGAAACGGGTGCCCCCACCCCCAAAGGCACCCTCAGAGCATCACAGTAAAGGTTTCCCCCCTGACATTAAGCCTAGTCGTGTCCGAATCTGGGACTCATCTCCATTCCTATGCGGAAGAGCCGGCGTTGTCCGTAGACACCTCCAAGGTCATGTGGCCACTGGCACGACTGCATGGAGCACCATTATCTTCCCTATTGATCTACCCACATTTGCATGTTTTCACACTGCTAGGTTGGCAGGAGCTGGGGCTAACTGAAGGAGCTCACCCGCCCTCCAAGATTCGAACCACCAACCTTTCTGTTAGCAAGTTCAGCAGCTCAGTGCTTTAGCCCTTATCTGTCCGCCGGAGTACCTATCGATCTACCCACATTTGAATGCTTTCATACTGCTAGGTTGGCAGAAGCTGGGGCTGACAGTGGGAGCTCACCCTCCCCTTCATTGTTCACCACCTACTGGCATGTGGGCCTGCTTGGGGTGTGTGGGAGGCAGTCAGACCTGTGACCTTTTGGTCAACAAGCTCAGCAGCTCTGCGGTTTAACCCACTGTGCCACCACGGCCTCCCCCAAATTTCATATATCTATTCAAATAAAAATGTAATGTTCGTTTGTGGGATTAACATAACTAAAAAAAACACTGGATTAAGTGCACATTTGCATGAGGAGCCCCCGGTCGCATAAGGACTGAAGACCGACAGGTCGCAGGTTCAATTCCAGGGAGAGCGTGGATGAGCTCCCTCTGTCAGCTCCAGCTCCCCTATGCAGGAGGACATAAGAGAAGCCTCCCATAAGGATGGAAAAACATCAACATGTCCGGGCAATGTCTCCTGGGCAACGTCCTTGCAGACGGCCTATTCTCTCACACCAGAAGAGACTTGCAGTTTCTCAAGTCACTCCTGAGACGAAAAAATATATTATATTATATTACGGTCCCCTGGGCAACATCCTTGCAGACAGCCAATTCTCTCACACCAGAAGAGACTTGCAGTTTCTCAAGTCACTCTTGACACGAGAAAATATTATATTATATTATATTATATTATATTATATTATATTATATTATATTATATTATGGTCCCCTGGGCAACGTCCTTGCAGACAGCCAATGCTCTCACACCAGAAAAGACTTGCAGTTTCTCAAGTCACTCCTGACACAAGAAAAAATATTATCTTATATTATATTATGGTCCCCTGGGCAACATCCTTGCAGACAGCCAATTCTCTCACACCAGAAGAGACTTGCAGATTCTCAAGTCACTCTTGACACAACAAAAAATATTATATTATATTATGGTCCCCTGGGCAATATCCTTGCAGATAGCCAATTCTCTCACACTAGAAGAGACTTGCAGATTCTCAAGTCACTCCTGACACAAGAAAAAATATTATATTACGGTTCCCTGGGCAACATCCTTGCAGACTGCCAATTCTCTCACACCAAAAGAGACTTGCAGTTTCTCAAGTCACTCCTGACACAAGAAAAAAATATTATATTACGGTCCCCTGGGCAACATCCTTGCAGACTGCCAATTCTCTCACACCAAAAGAGACTTGCAGTTTCTCAAGTCACTCCTGACACGAGAAAAATATTATATTATATTATATTACGGTCCCCTGGGCAACATCCTTGCCGACAGCCAATCCTCTCACACCAGAAGAGACTTGCAGTTTCTCAAGTCACTCCTGACACGAGAAAAACATGGCCATATAGCCCGGAAAAACCTACAACTACCCAGTGATTCCGGTCATGAAAGCCTTCGACAACACAAGAAAAATATTATATTATATTACGGTCCCCTGGGCAACATCCTTGCAGACAGCCAATTGCAGACAGTTTCTCAAGTCACTCCTGACACAAAAATAAATAAATAAATAAATATGCATGTTTTCCAACTGATACGTTGACAGAAGCTGGGGCTAACAGTGGAAGCTCATCCCACCCCCCAGATTTGAACCGCCAACCTTTCGGTCAGCAAGTTCAGCAGCTCAGCAGTTTAACCCACTGCACCAACAGCGGCCTCAAAAGCGGGCCAAAAGGGGAGGGGGGCACGATAGACAGGGAGAGCCAGACACACAGCAAAAAGACCCCTGTGTTGGGCAGCCTGGCCTCCCCTCTCTGGCCCCCTCCCCAACTGAATGTGTCCCATTCTCTTCCTACTAAGCTCTGGTCTGGGTTTGCAAAACTCTAAAAGGGGGGGGGGGGGGGTCCATTGGATCCCCCTTTTTGCAATGTGGGGAGGGTCTCCCTCTCCAACTGAATGCGTCCCATTCTCTTCCTACTAGGCTCTGGTCTGGGTTTGCAAAACTCAAAAGGGGGGACTCAAAAGGGTCCCTTTCCTTTTTGCAAAGTGGGGAGGGTCTCCCGCCCCTCTCTCTCTAGTTTGGGAGACTCCAAAGAGAGCAGGGAGGGGGGAGGGCCCCTTGGATCCCCTTCCCTATTTGCAAGGGGGGGGGGTCTCCCACTTTCTTTCTCTCTCTGTCTAGTTTGGGAAACTCTTTGGCTCCTGGAGAGGGATTTCCAGGAAGAGAGTGAAAGAGGGACGGAGTTGGGGGGGGGGGGGAAGAGTTTGGAAAGAGAAAGGCAAGTGGGCGGGGCGCCGGAGGGGCTTGGAACCCCCCCCCCTTTGCAAACCGCGCCGCCCTGTGACTAATCCCTGGGGCCAGGAGCAAAAAGGGATGGAATTCAATCCCAGCTTCAGGAAAGAAAAGAGAGAGAGAGAGAGAGAGAATTACATCACCCCCCAGAGCCCCCCCCATTAAAAGGAGGCCTTCAAGCCACAGCAACAAGGGAGCCTTTCTCTTCCCAGCGTGAGAAAAAAGAAGGGGGGGGGGGACATTCAAGCATCAGAGAAAGATAAAAAAGGGGGGGAGAAAGGGAAGGAAAGGGGGGGACATTTGCAAAAATACATAAAGGGGGGGGGTGGAGAGAGAGAGGGAAGGGAGGGAAAAAGAAGGGGGGGCACATTTGCAAAAATACAAAAAAGGGGGGGTGTAGAGAGTGTGTGGGAAGGAAAAGGGGGGTGTCATTTGAAAAAATACATAAAGAGGGGGGGTGTAGAGAGAGAGGGAGAAGGGAAGGAAAGGGGTGGCTCATTTGCAAAAAATGCAATGGGAAAGTGAGGACAGAGAGAAAGTGGGAAGAGAAGGAAAGGGGGCACATTTGCAAAAATACAAAAAAGGGGGGGTGTAGAGAGAAAGTAGGAAGGGAAGGGGGGGCACATTTGCAAAAATACCAAAAAGGGGGGGTGTAGAGAGTGTGTGGGAAGGGAAGGAAAAGGGGGGGGTGCAAACATACAAAAAAGGGGGTGTAGAGAGAGAGTTTGTGTATGGGAAGGAAAGGAAAGGGGGGGGGGTCATTTGCAAAATATCCCAAAAGGGGGGGGTAGTACAGTTCCACCACATATGGATGAATTCCCCTTTTTTCTTTTTTTTTTGCTTCTGGAAAACTAAAAAAAAAACTATTTCCCAAAGTTGGAAAACGAGGGGAAAAAAAGGCAGAAAAAGTTTGGCAAAAAGAGGTTTCCATTACAAAACACGCGGGGGGGGGGTGGGAGGAAAAGAGAGGGAGGGGGGAGGAAGAGAGGGCAAATTCCAGCAGACAGACAATCTGCAATTAAGGGGGGGGGCTTGGCGCCAGAATGGGGGGGGGTTAAAAGAGAGATGCCCCTCCCCCCCCCCCCCCCCCCCCAAGACTCTCCCCAATGAAACTTTTCCCCTTTGCTTTTAAAGGAAACACTGCTCCCCCCCCCCCCCACGCTAAAAAATAAAAAAAGGGAGGGAGGGACTTTCTTGCACCCCCCAATACTAAAAGAGAGGGAGGGGCCAAAGTCCGGCGATGGGAAAACTGACCCTTGCCCCCCCCTCCCCAGCTTTTCCTCCTCCTTCCCTCCCCCCTCCCTCCGGAAACAAAAGTTCCTTTTCTGCCCCCCCTCCCCCCCCCGCGCCGCCTTTTCTGGTCTCGCTTCCTTTTGGCTCCCCGCCCGAAAGAGCAACGTGGCGCCTCTTCTGCCCCCCCCCGCACTAAATGGTTCCGGGAAAGAGATTTCTTTCTTTTCTCGGTGGGGGGGGGGGGGCACACGTCCTTTCTGCACAAATCGCAATTTATTTTTGTCTTTATATCTATATAAACACTCACTTGAGCAGTGAAATGGGGGGGGGTGTTCTTCCTAGACCCCCCCCAAATAATAAAAGTCACCCCCCCAATATATTTTCACCTATCTATCTATATAAACACTCACTTGAGCAGTGAAATGGGGGGGGGTGTTCTTCCTAGACCCCCCCCAAATAATAAAAGTCACCCCCCCAATATATTTTCACCTATGTATATAACTCACTTAAGCAGTGAAATGGGGGGGTTCTTCCTTGACCCCCCCAATAATAAAAGTTCACCCCTGTAAAATTTTTGTGTTTATATCTATCTATATAAACACTCACTTAAGCAGTGAAATGGGGGGGGGTGTTCTTCCTAGACCCCCCCCAAATAATAAAAGTCACCCCCCCAATATATTTTCACCTATCTATGTATATAAACACTCACTGAAGCAGTGAAATGGGGGGGGGGGTTCTTCCTTGACCCCCCCAATAATAAAAGTCACCCCCCAATATATTTTTGTGTTTATATCTATATAAACACTCACTTGAGCAGTGAAAGGGGGGGGGGGTCAAGACCCCCCCCCGTTTCACTGCTCAAGGGGGTGTTCTTCCTTGACCCCCCCCAAATAATAAAAGTCACCCCCCCAATATAGCCTGCACTGCAGCAAGGGGGGTGCGGTTCCCCCCCCCCCCCAAAAAAAAGAATGAAAATATAGAACAATGTGGGGGGGGGGCTTGGAAAGGAGGGTCAATGGGTCGATCTCGTTTATTAAAAAGGGGGGGGTCGCACTCTTCTTCCTTTGCTGCCCACGCGGGACAAGGCGACCCCCCCCCCATTTAATAAACATTTAGATATATCTAAAATTAAATATTACATATGTAAATAAATAAATATGTCTGTATATAGACATTCCGACCCCCCCTCTTCCTAAAATTTAACTTTCATTCCGATGGCAGCTGCAAAAGCAACCCCCCCCCACCCCAAAAAAGAGAGTCAAACTTCCTTGCAAGGCACGTGACCCCCCCTCCAAGGATCCCCCCCCCATTTGTGACCCCCCCCCCACTACCAACCTGAGTCTGCGGGGGTCTTCATGGCTGGGCGCCCCCTTCCTTCCTTCCTCCTTCCTTCCTCCGAAGGCTCTCTCTCTCTCTTGCTGGTTCTCTCTCCCTCTGAGGCTCCCCCCCTCTCCTCCTCCCCCTCCCTCCCTCTTGCTCGGGCGCCTCATATGCAGCCGGGACGCCCACGCCCCCTCCCCGGCCCCCTACGTCACCGCCGCGTCGCCATGGACACCGCGGGCCCGCCCCCGCCCCGCTCGGCCACGCCCCCTCTCGCCTAAGAGAGGAGGGGAAGGCCTCCGAGGGAGAAACACCCAGAGAGAGACAGAGAGGGGAACCGCGCATGCGCAAGAAGTTGAGCTAACTCCTTGTGCCTCCAAAGCCAGGAGACGGAATGGAGAAACAAACAAGGGCAGGAAAAACACACGCCAGGCAGGGAAGGAGGGAGGGAGGGAGGGAGGTTTTTCCATCCATCACTCATCTAGGCACCTTGTATACCTTTCTCTCTCTCACACACACACACATATGTATATGTCAGGCCTGGGCCAACTTGGGCCCTCCAGGTGTTTTGGACTCTCACCATTCCTTCTGGGAGTAGAAGTCCAAAACACCTGGAGGGCACAACCTGGCCCAGGCATGTAAAAGGTAATGTTACATGTAAAATGTCATGTTAGTTTGTGGGATCACAATAAAATGCAAAGAGACAGAATGGGGGACGATGAGGCCTGGCTC
>NW_026847771.1:17067-27103 GCF_025583915.1 Anolis sagrei ordinatus | reverse complement strand
CTCTCTCCCCTTTTCTCTCTCTCTTCCTCATTGGTTACCAGGTTGGTGGAGAAGGAGGGCTATGGACCAAAGCCCAGTAGAGTTGGAAGGGACCCTCAGAGGCCCCGACAGATGGCCATCCAGCCTCATAGACATTGATTAGTGGGTTCATAGAGAAGTAGGGCTATGGAATCAAAGCTCGCTGGGCTAGGAAGGGACCCTCAGAGGCCGTCCAGTCCAGCCCCTTTCTGCTGTCGGGAGGGGAAAGCACAACCAAAGCACCCCAGCCCCATAGACATTGGTTAGCAGGTTGGTGGAGAAGGAGGGCTATGGACCAAAGCCCACTAGAGTAGGAAGGGACCCTCAGAACCCATCTAGTCCAGCCAAAACACCCCCCACAGATGGCCATCCAGCCTCATAGACATTGATGAGCAGGTTCATGGAATCAAAGCTTGGACTGGACTGGAGGATCCTCAGAGGCCATTCAGTCCAACCAAAACACCTCCGACAGATGGTCATCACACCTCATGGACATTAGTGGGTTCATAGAGAAGTAGGGCTATGGAATCAAAGCCCACTGGTCTAGGAAGGGACCCTCAGAGGCCATCCAGTCCAGCCCCTTTCTGCTGTCGGGAGGACAACCAAAGCACCCCAGCCCCATAGACATTGGTTACCAGGTTGGTGGAGAAGGAGGGCTATGGACCAAAGCCCACTAGAGTAGGAAGGGACACTCAGAACCCATCTAGTCCAGCCAAAACACCCCCCACAGATGGCCATCCAGCCTCATAGACATTGATGAGCAGGTTCATGGAATCAAAGCCTGGACTGGAGGATCCTCAGAGGCCATTCAGTCCAACCAAAACATCTCTGACAGATGGTCATCACACCTCATGGACATTGATTAGTGGGTTCATGGAGAAGGAGGGCTATGGAAACAAAGCTCGCTGGGCTAGGAAGGGACCCTCAGAGGCCATCCAGCCCAGCCCCTTTCTGCTGTCGGGAGGGAAAAGCACAACCAAAGCACCCCAGCCCCATAGGCATTGGTTAGCAGGTTGGTGGAGAAGGAGGGCTATGGACCAAAGCCCACTAGAGTTGGAAGGGACCCTCAGAGGCCCCGACAGATGGCCATCCAGCCTCATAGACATTGATGAGCAGGTTCATGGAATCAAAGCCTGGACTGGAGGATCCTCAGAGGCCATTCAGTCCAACCAAAACATCTCTGACAGATGGTCATCACACCTCATGGACATTGATTAGTGGGTTCATGGAGAAGGAGGGCTATGGAAACAAAGCTCGCTGGGCTAGGAAGGGACCCTCAGAGGCCATCCAGCCCAGCCCCTTTCTGCTGTCGGGAGGGAAAAGCACAACCAAAGCACCCCAGCCCCATAGGCATTGGTTAGCAGGTTGGTGGAGAAGGAGGGCTATGGACCAAAGCCCACTAGAGTTGGAAGGGACCCTCAGAGGCCCCGACAGATGGCCATCCAGCCTCATAGACATTGATGAGCAGGTTCATGGAATCAAAGCCTGGACTGGAGGATCCTCAGAGGCCATTCAGTCCAACCAAAACATCTCTGACAGATGGTCATCACACCTCATGGACATTGATTAGTGGGTTCATGGAGAAGGAGGGCTATGGAAACAAAGCTCGCTGGGCTAGGAAGGGACCCTCAGAGGCCATCCAGCCCAGCCCCTTTCTGCTGTCGGGAGGGAAAAGCACAACCAAAGCACCCCAGCCCCATAGGCATTGGTTAGCAGGTTGGTGGAGAAGGAGGGCTATGGACCAAAGCCCACTAGAGTTGGAAGGGACCCTCAGAGGCCCCGACAGATGGCCATCCAGCCTCATAGACATTGATGAGCAGGTTCATGGAATCAAAGCCTGGACTGGAGGATCCTCAGAGGCCATTCAGTCCAACCAAAACACCCCCGACAGATGGTCATCCCACCTCATGGACATTGATTAGTGGGTTCATGGAGAAGGGGGGCTATGGAATCAAAGCTTGCTGGGCTAGGAAGGGATCCTCAGAGGCCATCCAGTCCAACCAATGCACCCCAACAAATGGTCATCCCGCCTCATAGGCATTGATTAGCAAGTTCATGGAGAAGTAGAACTATAGAATCATGGAAGACCCTAAGAGGGCATCCAGTCCAACAAAAGCACCCCAAACAGATGGCCATCCAGCCTCACAAACATTGATTAATGGGTTCATGGAGAGATAGGGCAATAGAATTAAAGCCTGGGCTGGACCTTCAGAGGCCATCCAGTCCAATCAAAGCACCCCTGACAGATGGCCATCCAGCCTCATAGACATTTATGGAGTAGTGCTATAGAATCATGCAGGACCCTCAGAGGGCATCCAGTCCAACTGAAACATCTGTGACGGATGGCCACCCAGCCTCATAGACACTGATTAGTGGGTTTATGGAGAAGTAGGATCAAAGCCCGCTAGAGTAGGAAGGGACCCTCAGAGCTCATCCAGTCCAGCCAAAACACCCCCGACAGATGGTCATCCCACCTCATAGACATTGATTAGTGGGTTCATGGAGAAGTAGGACTATAGGAGCATGGCGGACCCTCAGAGGCCATTCAGTTCAACCAAAACACCTGTGACAGATGGCCAAACAGCCTCATAGACTTTGATTAATGGGTTCATGGAGAGGTAGGGCTGTAGAATTAAAGCCTGGGCTGGACCCTCAGAGGCCATCCAGTCCCCACAGATGGCCATCCAGCCTCATGGACACTGATGGAGAAGTAGGGCTATAGACTCATGGAGGACCCTCAGAGGGCATCCAGTCCAACCGAAACCAAAACCAACCGACAGATGACCACCCAGCGTCACACATTGATAAATGGTTCATGGAGAGGTAGGGCTATAGAATTAAAGCCTGGGCTGGACCCTCAGAGGCCATCAAGTCCACCCCAAGCACCCCCAACAGATGGCCATCCAGCCTTATAGACACTGATGGAGAAGTAGGGCTATAGAATCATGGAGGACCCTCAGAGGACATCCAGTCCAACTGAAACATCTGTGACAGCCTCATAGACATTGATTAATGGGTTCATAGAGAGGCACTGATGAGTGGGTTTATGGAGAAGTAGGATCAAAGCCTGCCAGAGTTGGAAGGAGCCCTCAGAGACCATCCGATCCAATCAAAGCACCCCCAACAGATATCCATCCAGCCTCATAGACACTGATCAGCATGTTCACAGAGAAGTAGGGCTATAGAATCATGGAGGAGCCTCAGAGGGCATCCAGTCCAACGAAAGCACTCTGGCCATCCAGCCTCATACTGATTAGTGAGTTTATGGAGAAGTAGGATCAAAGCTCACCAGAGTTGGAAGGGGCCCTCAGAGGCCATCCAATCCAATCAAAGCACCCTCAACAGATGGTCACCCAGCCTTTTGTTTACAGACCTCCAGAGAAGAAGCCTCCAACGGACTCTGAATAACAACAACAACAACAACTCTCCAGAAGGAGACCCAGCAGCTCCTCTTCTTTGGGTCAGGAAGTCCTTCCTCCCAATGCCCAGGTGGGACCTCCTTCCCTGTCCTTCGAACCCAAGACCGAGGGTGCTTCCTGGGCTCGACCTCTCTGCTGTTGAAGCCTCAGAACAGCTGTCCCCAAGGCATGAGTTCCCAGCATGCCCTTTGGGGACCCCTTCTCTCTTTCTCACAGCCCCCCCCCCAGCCCACCTCTGGGCCCCCAAGCGATGCCCTTGGGGGCAATTATGCCAGTGTTTGTTTGCGATTGACACTGTGGCCGACATGGCCCCCAAGGAGCTCCATGCGCAGTCATGGGGGAGAAGGCTATTTTTACACCCCAGGCACGCCTGATGCAAGCGCCCAAGGCTTGGAGGAGAAAAGCCATGGGTCTCATCACCCTCATCCTCCCCATCAGCTGTATCCATCCCTTTCCTCAAGTATTGGCATCAAGGATCGCACACTCAATATCAAAATAGGAACATAACCAAAAACAAGATAGATAGGCATGCACCGTCTCTGGAAGGAAACACCATTTGAACGCTAGTTGAAAGCCAGGGTGGTATTTCTTCCATTGTAAGACGCCATCAATTGTAAGACGCACCCCATTTGCAGAGGGGATTCTATAGGAAAGACGGTGCGCCTTAGAATGGAAGGAATCGAGTGCCGTGACCCCAACGGTGACCCAAGTTTCTGGTTCCAAGAGCAGGTCCAACCGAGGACCTGCATCTCCCTTCCTTGGCAGGCCAGCCTTGCTTCCTTCATGGGAGAAGAAGGGGTCTGCATGCAACTCAATGGGGCAAGGGGCTGACGGGGAGGGGGGTCCGGCTCCCACCAAACCTTGTCTCCAGGCGTCTGGGGCTCCGTCCCGCTTCCGCTCGGGGGTCCGGCATCCGCAGAACATGTCCAAAGGGGGCAGCGCTGGAAAGCGGGGGGTCCGCTCCCCCAAAGTGGCCCCAATATCCCCACAAGTGCCCCCCTCCTCGGACCCTGCTCTTCTCTGACCCTCCCAATGACCCCTCTTCCCTTTCGCCTGCTTCCTCTCTTGCGGCGCACAGAGACCCCTTCCGACTACAACACCCAGTATCCCCGGCCCCTCCCTCTCTTGCAAGCCCTGCATTCTGGAGGGGTATTTCAGGAGGTTTAATTTGGGTGGCCGTCCCCCATTTGCTGAGACCAGGGCGGGCGGGCCCCTTCTCCTTCCCGAATTAGGGCCAGAGATGCCCGGCCGCCTCAGCCGCTCAAAATAAACCCACTTATTTATATGCTTATTTGAGGAGGATTTAGAAAGCGCTGCGCCTGCAGATGTCCGTCCGTCCAGGGAGGAGGGACCGGCCAGTGGCCATTTCAGGAAGAAGAGGAGGAGGAAGGAAGGCCTTCCAAGGACTGCGTGCGGGAGCCGGGTGTGAATCCCCACCAGGGTCACGCTCTCTCAGCCTCAGAGGAAGGCCGGCTCTTGCCCCCCTCCCAAAGGACTCTGGTCTTTGGAAGGAAGGGATGGAGGGAGGGAGGAAGGAAGGAATAGAAGGAAGAATGAATGGAATGAAGAATGAACGGAAGAAGGGAGGACAGAAGGAAGGGATCTATAAAGAAGGAAAGAAAGGAAGAAAGGAGGGAGAAAAGAATGAAAGGAAGAAGGAAGAACAGAATGAAAGAAGGGGGGAAAGAACGAAGGATGAATGAACAGAAGAAGGGAGGACAGAAGGAAAGAATGCAAAAAAGGAAAAGGAAGGAAAAGGAGGAAAAAAAGAAGGAATGAAAGGGAAAGAAGGAGGAAAGAAAAAGAGGGAAGGAAGGGATGAAGAGAAGGATGGAAGGAAAGAATGAAAAAAGGAAGAAGAAGGAAGAAAGGAAGAAAGGAGGGAGAAAGGAATGAAAGAAAGGAGGAAGGAAGGAATGAAAGGAAGAAGGAGGAAAGAAAACAGAGGAAGGAATGAACAGAAGAAGGGAGGACAGAAGGCAGGAATGAAAAAAGAAGGAAGGGAGGGAGGGAAGAAAAAGAAGGGAGGAGAGGGAAGAAAGGGAAGGAAGGAAGGAAGAAGGAGAGAGAAAGGAAGAAAGAGAGGAGGAAGAAAGGAAAAAGGGAGGAAAAGGGAAGGAAGGAAAGAAGAAGAAAAGGAAGAAAGGAAGGAAGAAGGAAGGAAGGAAAAGAAGGAAAAAAAGAAGGAAGGAATGAAAGAAGGGAAGAAGAAGAGAAGAAGAAGGAAGGGAGAAAGGAAGGAATGAAAAAGAAGGAAAAGGAAGGAAGGAGGAAGGAAGGAAGGAAGGAAGGAAGGAAGAGAAGGAAGGAAGGAGGAAAAGAAGGGAGGAGAAAGGAAGGAAGAAGAAGGAAGGAAGGAAGAAAAGGGGAAAGGAAGAAGGAAGGAAAAGAGAGGAAGGAAGGAAGGAAGGAGGGAGGGAGGGGGAGGGAGGGAGGGAGAACAGTGATGGAAAGGCACAGAATACAAGTCATGAGGGAGGGGGCTTCAGCACCAGAAGTAAAGTGGGGAGGGGGACGGGACGGGACAAAAACAGATCCTGCGAAAGGGCAGCAAGGGTCCAAGGAAGGTGCCTGCAGAGGAGGAGGAGGAGGAGGAGGGGGATTAGGAGGGGATCTGGGTCTCCCAAGGCTTTCCTGCCTCAAATCCCACAGGAGACAGGAAGTCCGCAGGGGGTCCCAGGTGGCCAAGCCCCACAGACGGCGGTCATCTGCCACCCCTGAGGGAGAAGCACCCACTCCGCCCAGCATTCCCCCCTTGAGAGAGAATCCCTGGGTCGTGGGTGGCGCCCAAAAGGGGGGTCATGGAGGTGGGGGCCATTTCTTCCGGCCACACTTCTCCTCTGACCAAGAAATTCCTTCGTACGGACAAGAGGAAGAAGTTTCTTCCTTCCTCTGCCCAGCCGATTCTACTCTAATCTAATGCATCTAATCACCTCTCAACAAAAGTTTGCTCCAGGCACTGTCAGGCCATTATATGCTAATCAAGGTGGTCAGTTGAAACATTCACACCTAGCTCCAGCAGACAAGAGTCCTTTGTCCCACCCTGGGCATTCCACAGATATATAAACCCTTTTTCCAGTCCAACCCCCTGCCAGAAGCAGGAATATTGCATTCAAATCACCCCTGACAGATGGCCATCCAGCCTCTGTTTAAAAGCTTCCAAAGAAGGAGCCTCCACCACACTCTGGGCAGAGAGTTCCACTGCTGAACGGCTCTCACAGTCAGGAAGTTCTTCCTCGTGTTCAGATGGAATCTCCTCTCTTGTAGTTTGAAGCCATTGTTCCGCATCCTAGTCTCCAAGGAAGCAGAAAACAAGCTTGCTCCCTCCTCCCTGTGGCTTCCTCTCACATATTTATACATGGCCCTCATCATGTCTCCTCTCAGCCTTCTCTTCTTCAGGCTAAACATGCCCAGCTCCTTAAGCCGCTCCTCATAGGGCTTGTCTCCAGACCCTTGATCATTTGGACACACCCTCCTCTGGACACATTCCAGCTTGTCAACATTTCCCTTCAATTGCAGTGCCCAGAATTGGACACAGGATTTCAGGTGTGGTCTGACCAAGGCAGAATAGAGAGGTAACATGACTTCTCTGGATCTAGACTCCTATATGCCTGCGAAACATGGACTGTCTACAGACGTCACATGCAACTCCTGGAACGATTCCATCAGCGCTGCCTCCAGAAAATCCTGCAAATCTCTTGGGAAGACAAGCGGACAAACATCAGCGTGCTGGAAGAAGAAGCCAAAGACCACCAGCATTGAAGCGATGGTCCTCCGCCACCAACTCCGCTGGACCGGCCACGTTGTCCGGATGCCCGACCACCGTCTCCCAAAGCAGTTGCTCTACTCCAAGTAATCCGAACTCAAGAATGGAAAACTGAATGTTGGTGGATAGGAAAAGAGATTGAAAGATGGCCTCAACGCCAACCTTAAAATCTCTGGCATAGAACTGGGAAGCCCTGGCCCTTGAGCGCTCCAGCTGGAGGTCAGCTGTGACCAGCAGTGCTGCAGAATTCGAGGAGGCACGAGTGGAGGGTGAAAGAGAGAAACGTGCCAGGAGGAAGGCGTGTCAAGCCAACCCTGACCGGGACCGCCTTCCACTTGGAAGCCAATGCCCTCACTGCGGGAGAAGATGTGGGTCAAGAAGAGGACTCCACAGCCACCTACGAACCCACAAGGAAACCCATCAAGGAAGACCATCTTACTCGTCCAATGAGGGATCGCCTAAGTAAGTAAAGGTATGTTCCAATTGTGGGAGTTGAAGTCCAAAACACCTGGGGGAGGGAGAGGGGGTGGAGGGCTCAAGTTGGCCCAGGCCTGCATTATCTTATGCAACTAAATTGGGAAAACCATTCCCTTCCTGGCTTGAAAGGGTGATTTCCCGTTGAATGGTGCAGCCTTGACTTCGAATGCTTTGACTCCAGGAACTTTGTTTTTGTGGCTGCCACAAACTACGTGGAATGGGTTGAGCCTCGATGGGGAGAGATCGGTGGTGGTGGTGGTGCTTCTGCAGGGAGACGCGGAGGGACGTTTCCTGCACGTTCCCCATGAGGGATTTAATGGTGGACCCACTGAGGCAGCGATGGGCAAGCTTTTGAGCTTGGTGTGTCAAAATTTGCCAAAAACCAGAGCTGGTGGAGTTGGTGTGTCAGCTCAGGTCCTCCCTCTTTAAAGATTTCAGCAGGGATCCCATCAGGTCCGCTGGCTTTGTTATATTTTTGTTGGCTGATGGCATTGCTGACTTCTTCCAAACTAGGCAGTGCTGCAAGCTCATCCCTGGTTGGTTAGGAGCATAGTGTCTAGATCTAGGGAAGTAATGCTCCCCATGCTCTATTCCGCCTTGGTTAGACCACACCTGGAATATTGTGTCCAATTCTGGGCACCACAATTCAAGAGAGATATTGACAAGCTGGAATGTGTCCAGAGGAGGGCGACTAAAATGATCAAGGGTCTGGAGAACAAGCCCTATGAGGAGCGGCTTAAGGAGCTGGGCATGTTTAGCCTGAAGAAGAGAAGGATGAGAGGAGGCATGATGAGGGCCATGTATAAATATGTGAGAGGAAGCCACAGGGAGGAGGAGGGAGCAAGCTTGTTTTCTGCTTCCCTGGAGACTTTGGTGGGGTGTCAACTTCGAGAGAGAAAACACATAATTTTGCAATATTTATAGTTTAAATAAGAAAAATGTCTATTCCAGGCTGAGTTATGGAGTGAACAAGGCTCAAATGCGCAGATGTAAAATTTGTAGCGCCTTTTGCAAATTGAAGGATGGAATTAGATTGGCTCTTGTAAGGTGTACTTCTCCGTATGCGGCCGCATGTGGCCGCGTGTCATCAAAAATAGCCATACGTGTCAGTGCTGACACACATGTCATAGGTTCACCATCAGGGCACTGAGGGAAGGATGCCATGGATCCCCAGGGGCAACCACCACCACCACCACGATGTGGCCGAGTCTCCTTCCTCTCCTTGGTGGGCGGCTGCCGTGGGGGTGGGGTGGGGGGTGTCCCTGGCCAAGGCGCGCCAGGCATGCGGCTAAGCGTCCTGCTTAAGCCCCGCAGAATGGCAACAGCTGAGGGGGAAGCCAAGAGGGCAAAGGTCAGCCCAGAGCCTCTCCCCCCCCCCCCACTTTTCAATGAAGGCGAAAATAACTCCACACAGAATCATCCGGAAGGGAGTGGATAATGGGGGTGGGGGGGGGGGGCAGGACTTGGGCGTCCCCAAACGCCCGCCCGGCACAGACTCTTAATCCCGGTTGAGCCGCCAAGACAGATGGGCCTGGACGGGGGGGGGGGGGGGGAAGCACCTGGGCTGCTGGAGGTGGGGGGGGGGAGGATGAGAATGACTCCTGTAGTCAAAGGTGACCCCCCCCCCCCACGGGCTAGTCTGGGTGCGCCCCTTTCCCATGTTCCTAGCGGCATGTGGGGAACCCTCCACCGACCCCACTGACTCTTGACCCCTGGCTGGGGGGGGGGGGGGTTCTGCTTTGTTGTTCTCTCTATTTCACATTTTCCCTTCTTTCCACCACTTTTTGGGGAGGGGCTTTCTTTGCCCTCCATAACCCTTTGCCCCCCCTTGACCCTTGACCCCTGGCCGGAGGGGGGTTGTTCTCCTTCTTTCACATTTTTGCTCCTTTCCACCACTTTGGGGGGGGGGGCGCTTTCTTTGCCCCCCATAACTCTGCCCCCCCCAAAAGGGGGAAGGTTTTGTGGGAGGCGCACGTTTCTGAGCCCCGGTTATTTATAAATAGGACACCACATTATAAATAATGCGGCATTATGATTCCCACTCTCCATATATATATAGAGAGAGAGAGGGGGGGGCATTCTGGCCATGCTCAGAGGCATGCTTGGGCACCCCAGGATCAAGTCCCCCCTCCAAGAAAAAATATCCCTTCCCCTCCCAGCAAACCTTTGATCACCACGAGATACCCCCCCCCCAAATATTGGTGCCACTTATTTCGCGCCTTTGCCCCAGTTAACACCCATCCATCACCAGGGGTGAAAGGGCAAGTGCAGCTCAGGGTCAATCAGAGGCCTTTTTCACGCCAAGCCCCTTCAGTCCAAAATGGGGGGGGGGCCCCACAAAGAGTCACCCCCTCCC
>NW_026847771.1:0-11233 GCF_025583915.1 Anolis sagrei ordinatus | reverse complement strand
GGGAGGGGGCGCCGGGCTGGGAGTCCCCCTCCTCCTCCTCAAGAGTTGGCTCCGCGGGGCCTGACGGGAGGTGTAGTCTTTCCCCGGGGACATCCTGCAGAGAGGGCCGCCCCGAGGACTACAAGTCCCGTGAAGCTTCGCGCGGAGGCCAGTGAGGGAAAGCATTGTGGGAGCCGTAGTCTCTCAGGATGAAGCCGACAGACTCTCGGCTGCTGCAAGGAGACAAACATCCGGCACCTCCCTCGCCTGGGAGAGCGACTGAGGGGAAATGGGGGCGGGGCCTCGCTCGCGGTGCATCCCGGGAGTTGTAGTCCGGACTTCCGGGTTCCCCTTTTGCAATAACTCCTGAGCGCCGGGAGTGGGAGGGAGGAAAGGCCGGAAGGGACTCAAAGGACTACAACTCCCATCCTGCCCCTCTGGCGCTAAGTAAACAAGCCCGAGGCCCTTAACTCCGCCTCATTAGGGAATGCACCGGGGTCCCGCCCACTTCGTCTGCGATTGGCTACTGTAAGTGCTCCTCTCCCTAAAGGGGCGGGGCTTCCCTGTCCCTCTGAGGCACCGATAGGCGGCGCCTGGTGCCCGTCTGACGGGGGGAGAGGGGGCGGGGCAATGCGCCATCCCTCGCGCACGGTGATTGGCCGCGCGGCCTGCCCGTCACGGAGTTGTGGCCTCGGATTGGGCGGCGCCTCCAGCTGGTCCGGATTCATTCACCATTTTGTCTGTTGGAGTAAAAAGCGGCCGAGAGGGGGCTCCGGCTGGCAGAGAGGGGAGGGGGCGCCGGAGAAGGAGGAGGAGGAGGAAGAGCGCCCCCCACCTGAGGAGGAAGGAAGGTAGGAAGTAGAGGTCACGCTTCCCCAAGAGGACCCGGAAGTGGGGAAGGAGGAGGCAAGAGGTCAGGGGTCGCAGGAAATGGGGGTGGGAGGGTCAAAGGGTCACAGGGAGGGGGAGGGGGCGGAAGGAGAGAAGGGGGGGCGGCAAGGCGGAAGTGGGATGCTCCAACTTTATCTCTCCCTGAATAAACCCGGAAGTGGAGACCCTCCAGAGAAAGGGGCCTAGAAGTCAAAGGGGGGGGGGGCTTTAAGGGCACAAGGGAGCCCCTGAGCATAAGCAGAGGGCCGTGACGTCATCACCCTCTCCAATGGGGAGGGAGAGGAGGGGGCAGGGTTTCCCTTTTGGAGGGGTTCCCTGGGGTCAAGGGGAAGTGGCCTTTCTGTGAGGGAGGGGTATTTGGATGGATAGCAAAGCCTTACTTCCTGTTTACTTCCTGTTTGCTTCCTGCTTCCTCTGCCCGAAGCGCCTCCCCCCTCCCTGTCCTTCCTGGGGGGCAACAAGGCCCTGCTTTGAGGCAGGCGGAGGCCCCTCCCACACAGCCAAATACTACAATAATATTATAATGAGTTACAATATAATACTAATACTAATCTATCTATTCTATTCTATTCCATATATATATATATACAATATATATATATATTGTCGAAGGCTTTCATGGCTGGAATCACTCAGTTCTTGTGGGTTTTTTCGGGCTATATGGCCATGTTCTAGAGGCATTCTCTCCTGACGTTCCCTGCATCTATGGCAAGCATCCTCACTACCTCTGAGGATGCTTGCCATAGTAAGGCATGCAGGCGAAACGTCAGGAGAAATGCCTCTAGAACATGGCTCTATAGCCCGAAAAACCCCACAAGAACTGAGTATATGTATATAAATGCTCTTTGCATAATGAGTACCTTAAAAACAAAAGAGCCAATGAACGAAATCACATCAAATTTGGCAACAAAACGTCTCACAACACAAGGAGTGACCATCACTCAAAAAAAATTATGATTTTGTCATTTGGGAGTTGTAGTTGCTGGGATTTATAGTTCACCTACAATCAAAGAGCATTCTGAACACCAATGATGGAATTGAACCAAACTTGGCACACAGAAGTCCCATGACCAACAGAAAATACTGGAAGGGTTTGGTGGCATTGATCTTGAGTTTGGGAGTTGTAGTTCACCTACATCAGGAGAGCACTGCAGACTCAAACAATGATGGATCTGGACCAAATTTGGCACTAATATTCCATATGCCCAAATTTGAACACAGATGGAGTTTGGGGGAAATAGACCTTGGGAGTTGTAGTCACTGGAATTCACGGTTCACCTACAATCAAAGAGCATTCTGAAATCCACGAACGACAGAATCGGGGCAAACTTCCCACACAGAACCCCCATGACCAACAGAAAATACTTAAGGCCATCCAATCCAACTCCCTTCATCAGGGCAAGAAAACGTAATCAAAGCCCTCCTGACAAAGAGCCATCCAGCCATAGATATAGATAGATAGATAGATATGATTCACACACAGAGAGATGAAAGAGACCCTTATAGAAGCACAATGACGTGTTGCATGTTCCAGAGTAGGCAAACCAGACACTCTCCACATCAACACTTACACAAGCATAAAGGAATTACATATATTAGAAACCAACACTTTCTCATTACTTTATTTTCCAGATCACCAGACTGGGCCACAGTAACGCGTGGCAGGGGACAGCTAGTAAAAATATAAAATGTTGATTATTTGGTAGATAGCTACTGGGTGATTGTGATTTTTACTTTATTTATTTATCTATCATGTCAGGAGTGAACCAAACAGTTGTATTGTAATTTTAAAAAAACACACAATTTGCAAACTTGGCATTCTATTAAAAGTCCTTTGACCACTAGCTGGCCACTTGGAGTGCCTCTGGTGCTACTATAAGAAGGTCCTCCATTGTGCACGTGGGAGGGCTCAGGTTGTATTGTAGTAGGTGGTCAGTGGATGGACTCAAAGGCCAAGGCCCTCAATAAAACAACAGCATAACAAATACAACAATAAAACTATAAAGCAAAACAATAAACATTACAATATAGTAATATAGTACATTAGTATTATGTATTACTATATTGGGTTTTTTTGTGTCAGGAGCAACTTGAGAAACTGCAAGTCACTTCTGGTGTGAGAGAATTGGCCGCCTGCAAGGACGTTGCCCAGGGGACACCTGGATGATTTGATGTTTTTATCATCCTTGTGGGAGGCTTCTCTCATGTCCCCGCATGAGGAGCTGGAGCTGATAGAGGGAGCTCATCCGCCTCTCCCCAGATTCGAACCTGAGACCTGTCGGTCTTCAGTCCTGCCGGCACAGGGGTTTAACCCACTGCGCCACCAGGGGCTCCAATAATAATAATAATAATATTGTACTGTGCTAATAATACAATATATTGTATACACATATAATAGTGATAATAAAATAATGTCATACATTATAATACTAATAACAATACAATATAAAATTGTATATTTTATATTACTAATAATATTACAGTATGCTGGTGTAGTACAATATGGAAATGTATGTTACTAATATTGCACTATGCTAATAATATAATATATTGTATTTACTCTGAGTTCCCTTTGGGGTGAGAAGGGCAGCATAGAAATGCCATCAATCAATAAATAATCAATAAATCAATCACTCAGAATGTCAAGGGAGATCATCCACAATATCTGCTTTGAATAATAATAATAACACTTTATTTTTACCCCGCTATTTGTACTCCCCAAGGGACTCGTTGCGGCTTACATGAGGCTGAGCCCACAATACAACAATGCACGCAATAATAACAACAATACAAGCAATTAAAATAAAAAACATGGACAGTAAAAAAGGCGACATTAACAATAAGACAACACCTTTGAACTGGGTTATCCGAGTCCACACTGCCAGATAATCCAGTTCAAGGTGGGTTGTATACAGCTGTGCATTAGGGGCCTAAGTCTACACTCCCGTATAATCCACTTCAAAGCAGATTATAATCTGGATCGTATATGGCAGTGTAGAAGGAGCCGGTGGCGCAGCAGGTTAAACCACTGAGCTGCTGAACTTGCTTACCAAAATGTTCGAGAATGCAGGAAGCAGGGTGAGCTCCCGCTGTCAGCCCCAGCTTCTGCCAACCTAGCAATTCAAAAACATGCAAATGTGAGTAGATCAATAGGTACCACTGTAGTGGGAAGGTAACAGCACCATGCAGTCATGCCGGCCACATGACCTTGGAGGTGTCTATGGACAACGCTGGCTCTTTGGCTTAGAAATGGAGATGAACACCAGAGTCCCAGAGTTGGACACAACATGGCTTAATGCCAGGGAAAAACCTTTACCTTTAGGGGCCGGAGGCACACAGAACAGGAACGGGAAAATACTTTTATTTACCAGATCCTTATTTGCACGTTCAGACCCAGAAATGGTCCACAGAGCTTCCCCAAAGTGTATTGTGTCCCCCCTCCCCATGATTTGGCTTATGATCCATAATAATAATAATAATAATAATAATAATAATAATAACAACTATTATTATTATTATTATTATTATTATTATTTCATCTCTTACCCGGCTCTCCTTGTGGCTGGAGACAGGTTACAGCATGATTAAAACACATTAACACTGCAAAAAAACCTATAGAGATACATAAAAAACATGTTAAAATACAGAGATTAGATGCAAGGCACGAGTTGGAAATTCATTCCGGAAAGTAGCCGGGTATCCAGAAGAGAGAAGCTTGCAATTCCAACAGCTGATCCTGCTCTCTGTGCTCTTCCCATTCCACTTCCTCCCAGAATCCATTCCCCCCATTTTTATGCCCCTTTTCCAGCATAGTCATGAATTTTGCGTGGCTTGAGTGGATAATAGTACTGTCTGTGCAAAGTTTGGTGCTGAGAGCCATTTATAAGCTTGGGTTCTCCAAACTAAGTTCCAAACTAAGAGCAGCAACTGAACGTTTTACTATTTGCTTATGAGTTTTATTGTGATATTCGTATGTTGTTGTTTGTTGCAGCCTTGGCTTTTGTAAGCCACATCAAGTCCTTCGGGAGATTTTGCGGGGTATAAATAAAGTTAATAATGTATTGTCGAAGGCTTTCATGGCTGGAATCACTAAGTTCTTGTGGGTGTTTTCGGGCTATATGGCCATGTTCTAGAGGCATTTTCTCCTGACGTTGCGGGCGAAAAGTCAGGAGAAATGCCTCTAGAACATGGCCATATAGCCCGAAAAAACCCACATGAACTTAAAGTTAATAATAATAATAATAATAATAACGTGGCCACACAGCCTGAAAAACTTATGACAACTCAGAACCTGTTTTGAATCTGGTTCCCAAACTAATCCCAATCCATTAAACGACCCGGATTGTGTTTCCTGAATGGCCTGGTATGTTTGTGGGACTTGTTCTTGGATTGGGTTATCATTGGACTACGGACACAGAATAGTTTTTTTTAATTGAATTGATTTAATGTTTTATTTATATGTAATTATTGTGTTTTATTCTATGTATATAGGGGCATCGAATCGTTGTGGCTATAAGCCGCCCTGAGTCCAGTCCCCCCCCCCCCCCCCGGGTGTTGAGAAGGGTGGAGTATAAAGATCTGAAATAAATAAATTAATAAATTGAAGACAAATTCAAATAACCTTAAGCTTATTGTTGTTGTTATTGCTTGTATTGTTGTATTCCGGGCTCGGCCTCATGTAAGCCGCACCGAGTCCCCTGGGGAGATGGTAGTGGGGTATAAATAAAGTTGATTATTATTATTATTATTATTATTATTATTATTATTATTAATTGCCACCAAGATGAATTAATTTTGCAATTCTTCCATTCCAATTTCTGCCCGCTTCCTTTGCTGGAGCCTTCTGCTGCTGAGGCCGGACCAGCGCCTTCCACGAATGGGGCCCCTTCCACCCCCACTCCTCCTCCTGACCCCGATCCATCTGTTTTCCATGTGCCCTGCCCTTGGAGCACTTTCCTGGGGGGGGGGGGGGAGGAGAAGCTGAGCCTGCCTTTGTCTTAAAGCCATTGGGTGGGAATGAGTGCCCCCCCCCCCCCCATGCAATGGAATCCCGGGAGTTGCAGGTTGCATTCCTTGGGTAGAGGAGGGGAAAGGCCTCCCAGAGGACCCCTCCTCTTCTGATTGCGACCTTTGGGGTTTGGTTTAGCAGATCCCCTCAGGATGGGATGGAGGGGTGCAATAAAGCCTCCTCTGCTGAATGCTGGTGACACGCCAAACTACAAATCCCAGGATTCCATAGCGTGGAGCCATGGCAGTTCAAGTGGGGCTATTGCTAGCAGCCCTGGGAGCCCTGTGTGTGTGTGCGTGTGGGGGGGGGGGGGTGTCCTTTTGTGCTTTTTGCGCTTATTTATTTATTGTTTATTATTGATTTCCCCCCTTATCTCCCACCCTTCTCAACCCCAAAGGGGACTCAGGGCGGCCTGACCAAGGCAACAATTCAATGCCATGTATTAATACGTTGGTAAATAAACAAAAACATTAAAAACAAACTCTTTAAAAAGCATAAAATCATGATCCAAATCGTATTTCCGTCCAGGTGCCTGACCGGTCCAGCTTTGGGGCCCCTCCCAGCATCCCCTTGGGCAGCTATGGGTCCTGCAACATCCTCCCCCCGGCTGGAAGTACCATTGGGATAGCCACAGAGGGAAGGAGGACACAAGTGATTACTTGGGGGAACTCTGAGCGGACCTTGCGGGTTTTCCCTTTGTTGCCCCCAGTGGGACTTCCCAGGAAGATGGGGGCGGGGGGAGAGCCTGAAAAAGGAACTTCCCTAAGCTCTGGGGTTTGCATTAGAGGGGGATTCTGACCGGATGAGCGCCCCCTCCCTTCCTCCTTCCTCACACGCTTTCCTTCTGTTATTTTTTCCAGCTCCCCCGAGTGGAGAAGAAGATGAAACCGGCGAGGAAGGCCGCCCCCTCCTCTTCCTCCTCAGGCAGCAGTAGCAGCAATAGCAGCAGTCGCTCTCCGCCCTCGACGCGGGCCAAGGCCCAGAAGCGCAGGACGGCCGCGGAAGGCGAGGAGCCCCGGCCGGAGGAAGAGGTGGAGCCGGCGGAGGATCCGGACACAAAGCGGTCCCTGACCTTTGTGGAGATGTCGGGGGCCCAGGGCGACCCCTACGCACTGCCCCCCGAGTCGGAGATGGACATGGGGCCCGAGGCGGGCGGGGCCGAGGCCTCCCTGAACCGCAAGACAGCCGCCTTCAAGGCCCGCGTTCCTTGCAGGAAGCAGCCCCTGGGGGGAGGAGGAGGAGAGGGAGAGGAGCCCGGCGAAGGGGTGTCGGGAGCCTCATCGTCGGGGACCCCTCTCCCGGAGGAAGCCCCCCGGCGCTGCCCCTCCTCCAGCACGGACACGGCCAGTGAGCACTCAGCCGACGAGACCGAGAGGGGTCCAGGGGACGCCTGGGGGGCCCGCTTCCGGGGGGGCTTCGACCTGCGACAGCTGCGCTCCCAGCGGGTGTTGGCCCGACGCGAGGGTCTCTTCCTCCCGGCTGTGGTCAAGCAGGTCCGGCGTGGGCAGGGCCTGGGGGTGCAGTTCCTGGGGGACCGGGCCACGGCCTTCTACGAGGGGGCCCCGGGCTCCGTGGAGGTGGTCTTGGACGATGTCCCTCCGCCGGGTGCCCTGACCGTGGGCACCGTGGTGTGTGCCTGCGTGGGCCCCGAAGAGGAGGCTACCGCCGCCTACCGAGAGGGCACCGTGGTCGAGGTCAGCACCAAGCCGGCCTCCTACAAAGTGCGCTTCACCGGACCCATCATCCTCCCAGGGCCAGGGGGGGCCACGTCCACGCGGAAGGACTCGTCCTGGCTGCCCCGCTCTGCCTTGCGCCTCCTGCGGCCGCCCTGGAGCTGTGAGGGGGAGGGGGAACCCCCTGAAAGGCCTCCCCCGTCAGTGCGGGAAGAGGAGGAGGAGGAGGGGGTGCCGCCGCTGCCGCCGTTGTCCCTCCCTTGCCCTGAGGCGAAGCACCCAGAGGATGCGGAGGTCTCCAAGATCAGCGCCGGTGTGAGGGCCGTGGAGGAGAAGCTGGTGTCGGCGGTGCTGCCCCCGCAGGTGGTCTCCCCGCCCAAGTCGCCGCCCTTCCCACGCCTTCTGCCCGAGGGGCCCTCCCCGCTCCTGAGCCCCGAGGCCGGCAGCGGGAGCCGCAGCAGCAGCGTGGTCTCGGTGGACAAGTGCAGCACGCCGGGCTCCTCACGGTCGCGCACCCCGCTGACGGCGGCGCAGCAGAAGTACAAGAAGGGGGACGTGGTCTGCACCCCGAACGGGATCCGCAAGAAGTTCAACGGGAAGCAGTGGCGGCGGCTGTGCTCCCGCGAGGGCTGCATGAAGGAGTCCCAGCGGCGCGGCTACTGCTCCCGGCACCTCTCCATGCGCACCAAGGAGATGGAGAGCCTCTCGGAGGGCCGGGCCAGCGGGCTGCGGGAGGGCAGCGCCGAATTTGACTGGGATGAGACCTCCCGGGACAGCGAGGCCTCCAGCGCCCGGGGGGACTCCCGCCCCCGCCTGGTGGCCCCCGCCGACCTCTCCCGCTTTGAGTTCGACGAGTGCGAGGCGGCTGTCATGCTGGTCTCGCTGGGCAGCTCCCGCTCGGGGACCCCCTCCTTCTCGCCCGTCTCCAACCAGTCGCCCTTCTCCCCGGCCCCCTCCCCGTCGCCCTCCCCGCTCTTCGGCTTCCGCCCGGCCAACTTCAGCCCCATCAACGCCTCCCCGGTCATCCAGAGGGCGGCCGCCGCCCGCAGCCGCCACGTCAGCGCCAGCACCCCCAAGGGCGCCGTCCTGAGCCCCGAGATGCTGCACCACGGCGCCTCCTCGGCCTCCTCGGCCTCCCGCGAGCGGCACCACTCCGGCATCGCCGCCTTCCCCACCAACCTGACCTTCACGGTGCCCATGAGCCCCAGCAAGCGCAAGGCTGCCGAGGCCCACCACGGGACGATGATGGGCCCCGGCGTGGGCGTCATGGGTGTCATGGGCCCCGGCTCTGCGGCCGACTTTCACAAGAGTGACAGCCTGGACTCAGGGGTGGACTCCGTCTCACACACGCCCACCCCTTCCACGCCGGCTGGCTTCCGGTCCGTCTCCCCGGCCGCGGGGGGGCCCTTCTCGGCCGCCGCCTCCCGCTCCCAGCAGGCCTCCCCGCTGCTGCTGGTGCCGCCCCCGGCCAGCCTGACCTGCGACCCGGGCCCTAGCGTGCGCAGGGTGCCCGCCGTCCAGAGGGACTCCCCGGTCATCGTGCGCAACCCGGACGTGCCGCTCCTGCTGCCGCCCTCCAAGTTCACGGAGAAGCCCCTGCGGGAGGGCGGCCCCCGGGCGGGGAAGGCCGCCCCCAAGGAGCTGCTGGCCGGAAAGGGGCAGCTGCAGGCGCCGGTGCCCATCAACGCGGGCCGGGCACTGCCCTCCGGCCAGCCCTCCTCCGCCCCCGAGCAGGCCCAGCCGCCGCCACCCTGCCCCTTCCAGCCTGTGGCCTTCCACCCCTCGCCCGCCGCCCTGCTCCCGGTCATCGTCCCCGGGGAGTACACCAGCCACCCGGCCCCCAAGAAGGAGATCATCATGGGACGCCCCGGCACCGGTAAGTGCCCCCTCCTGCGCCGCCTGTGCCTCTCGCCATGTCCTCCGTGTCCACTGAGCTCATGACAATCAAAGCACCCCCAATACAGATGCCGTACTGCAGCTCCCAGCTCTCCTCTCGGGTGCTGATGGGACTTGCAGTGAGCACTGGCTATACGGAATGGGATGATGGGGGTCAGGGTCATCATGCGCAGGGTCCTCTGGGTTGCTGTGGCCTTCTTAATTGGGTGCCCAGTGCTGTTTACCTTGAGATAATGCGGTGATGCTTTGGCTCCTCCAGTTCTGGGCAACTTGCCAGTTGAGGAGAATNAAAGCACCCCCAACACAGATGCTGGACTGCAGCTCCCAGCACTCTTCTCGGTTGCAGAGGGGCTGGCTATGGGGAGTGGGATGGTGGGGGTCAGGAGGCTGCCATGCGCAGGGGCCTCTGGGTTGCTGTGGCTCTTCTTAGTTGGGCGCCCAGTGCTGTTTACCTTGAGATAATGCGGTGATGCTTTGGCTCCGCCAGTTCTGGGCAACTGGCCGGTTGAGGAGACTCGTGGACTGCTTACCTGTGCCAAACAGGCTCTGGTAAACTAGGAGGCCGCCTGAATGCTGCACTGACCAGTCGAGATGGACATATCCCGGATTGGTCTGGTAATGCTTGTGGCCTTGTTTTGGAAGCTGCTGTTGGGCACTTTGGGGGAATAAAGAGTTGTGGATGTGTTGTGGACCCTGTGGCGTTTGAGGCATGAGGCTTGCAGGGCTCCTTCTATTTGCTTCCCTCCCTCCCAGATCTGGTGATGGTGGCCCCAGGGCCCCTGCTTCCCAGCCGATGGGCTTTGGAGTCATGGCCAAACTGAGCAGTGGGCGGAACGAGTTCGTTTGTGTTAGTGACTGGCTTGGTGATTTTCCATAGGAAGGCTGGGCAGGGAAGGGGCCTCCATACTCGCCCACTTGGAGTGGACTTGGCGTGTGAGCATTGCTTGCACCCCTTGCTTTTCCTCATTGGCTTCTGCACTGTGTTACTGTTGGGTGTGCGTGGGCCTCCCCTTTGGGGGTGCATTCCCTTCAGCCGGGGGGTGGGGAGGGGGCTTCATGTCCGGCAATGGGGCCATTGGTGATTGGAGGAATTGGCCCGACCTTGGAGCAGGAATGGGCCCTGAGGTTTGGATTGCAGGGGCCACGGGAGGGGGGGGGGTGCCTCTGTTGCATTGCACTGGAGGGGAAGGGGGCTTCCCCGGTCTGGGCCCCCTCTCCCTCCTCCCGCAGCAGCAGCATCTCCAGGGCGCTTGGCTGTCTCTCGGCAACCGGTAACCAAGGCTACCGCCTCCCTGCTCTCAGCTCTATTTTTATCCCTGGGGGGCACCAGATCCAGATTGGAGCGTGCGTGTGCCTTCTCCCACGCGGGCGAGGGGCCCCTTGGCACGCTCCAGCAAGGCACAACTAACTGCACTTGGGGGGCAGAGGCATTGCTGTGAGCCCCTCCCCAAATGTTGCCGGACCATGCATCACTCTCCTGCATGCGCTCAGGTGGCGCAACCCTGGAGCACACGCATCCCCTCGCCCAGCATCCGGCATCAGCCTTTCAAGAGGCTGGTTAGCATTCCCATTCTTTTTCCATGGTATGCCACATGCCTGTACCAGGAGGCCGCCTGGGTCACACAGCACACACATATGCAGGAGCGTGATCACGGGTTGCAGCCAGGGCAGGGCTGGGCGCTTTGCCCAAACCCAGGCGGGAGGAGCAGGGTGTGCTTGTTGACATGCCGATGAATAGGTCTATAATATATGCAGATATATTTATATAGATGCAAATATATGCCAT
>NW_026847760.1:0-31159 GCF_025583915.1 Anolis sagrei ordinatus | reverse complement strand
TTACAATTATGAATGGTATGGTTTTAACAGTTGATGTAATGTTTTAAATGTTTTAATTTGCGGTTTTAATTCAAATGTCTATTTGAATTGTTTATTGATAAATGACACTGAATTGTTGCCTATATGTAAAGCCACCTTGAGTCCTCTTCAGGGTAAGGATGGAGTACAAATATCATAAATAAATAAATAAATAAATAAATAAATAAATAATCACTGTATTGTCACCATGATACTGACAGACAGATCCCTGTATAATCCTTTCCAACATTTTTCCTGGTATTAAGCTCAAGATGACTGCAAAGCAGTTTTCTGAATGTTCTTTTTTGCCGTTTTTGAAATAAAAGATAATATTCGCTCATCTCTAGTACTCTAACACCTCAACCATTCACCAAGATTTCTCAAAAATGATGGCAAGTAGTTCTGCTAGCATGTCAACAAGTTCCTTCAGTACTCTGGAATGTAGTTAATCTGGCCCTCAAATTTTAACTCATTTAGGTTAAAAAGGCTGTTCACAACTAACTCCTTTTCGATCTTGATTTGCAACCAAGATTCCTTACAAAGGTCTCTGTTGATGCATTGAGTCCAAAGTCCTCTTTTCTAGGGGAAATAGAAACAAAATAGATATTGAGTAGTTCTGCTTTGTCACTATGATCTGTTAGCATTACCTCATCTTTGCTGAGCAGTGGTCCCACCATTTCCTTCATCACTCTCTGGCTTCAAATGTGTTTGGATCACCATCTCCCAAAGCAGTTACTCTACTCCAAACTAAAGAATTGAAAGTGGAATGTTGGTGGGCAGAAAAAGACATTTAAAGATGGGCTTAAAGCCAACCTCAAAAACTGTGGCATAGAACACCGAGATCGGGGAAGCCCTGGCCCTTGAGCACTCTAACTGGAGGTCAGCTGTGACCAGAAGTGTTCAAAGAGACATGAATGGATGGCGAAAGGGAGAAATATGCCAAGAGGAAGGCATATCAAGCCAACTCTGACCAGGACTGCCTTCCATCTGGAAACTGATGTCCTCAGTTTCCAGAGAACATGCGGAGAACATGCAGATCAAGAATAGGGCTCCACAGTCACCTACGGACCCACCACCAAGACACCACGTCTGGAAGACCATCATCCTCGAGCTACGAGGGATCGCCTAAGGATTTTGATCTTTAGCTTCCCTTACACTACTTAATATGCAAGCTTGGGCTACACATCTGCAATCTTTCTTGGTGATTAACTCTTCCTTCCTGTTTTTCTCTGTTTACCTCCTCCTTTTAATCTGCACCCACACTGGCACTTTCAGGTGTTTCCTACCTTTCTTCTGCAATTGTGATTCTGTTTTTAGCCCTTTCTTCCCTATGAAATCCCACTCATGTTGGGCATCTGTTTTTCCTTTAGTATCTCTAGTCTTGAGATTCTGCCCAGTATTTCTTTGAGCTTGATAAAAAGAGAGTTCTGAAAATCAAAGTCTATATTTGGTTGTACTCTTTTTGGCCTGCTTTATAATCATAAATTCTAGCATTACACGATAACTCCCCCAAAAGTACCAACTACTTTTGTCCCAGTGACCAACTATACCCAATTGGTTAGGATTAAGTCCAGGATTGCTGATTCTCTTGTTCCTTCCCCGACCCTTTGGAAGAGGAAATTATCTGCTAGGCACATTGAGAATTTGTTGGTGAATCTATGCTTACCATATCAAGATAATTGAAGAGTCTGTAACTACCAGTTCTTCCTTCTTGAAGATTTCTGAGTTTTGTTTCAGAAAAAAAAATCATTGTTGTGGCTCAGCTGGAGCCTCACGAAGAGCAGGAAGAGGGTGATGGGTTTCAGATTCCTGAACATGTTCCTATTGTTGATACAGACGATGTTGATACTGAAGACGAGGAGTTCCAGTTTCCCATGGGAAGGGATGTTGTCTTAGAAGATGCTTCTGAACTTAGTAAAACTTCGCAGGTGCAGGTGGAGGAGTTGAGCCAGCCTGTGAGCTCTCTGCCTGCTGATTCTCAGGCTGCCGATTCCCAGCTCCAGGATAATGAGGTATTCGACCTTGAAGGCTCTGCAGATTTAGATAGGGCAGATCGCTTACAATTCAGGGTTCGCCATAGTACAAGGCTTGCAAACAAGAGAAAGGTTAGAGGTCAAAGGAATGCTTTCATGCTGGGAAAGTATATTCAGTGAGCTGATTGCATGTAACCTTTTGTCAGTGCAACTTCAGCGAACACCCTGATAACTTCTTTGGATTGCCTGGGCTTTTGGGCAATGCTTTTGGCTTCTTGGAACTTTGATTTGGATCTTGGCTTCTGGGAACTCTGTCATGCTGCCATGGAATCGTGTTTGATCAATGCTTATGGATTATGCTTCATGTTATTTGCCTTTGGACTTTGGAAACTCTGCCTTTGCATTTAAGACTCTGTTTGGCTATCAAACTTTTGCAACTTTACTTTTGTGTTTAAGACTTAGCTTTTTCTTTAATAAACTACAAAACCTACAGCCTTGGTGTGTGTGGTGTTAGGAGCAAGGTGAATCTATCCTGAGGTGCGACAATCATCCATCATCTCATCTTAGTTTGGTGATCTGTAGTAATTTTCTACCATAATGTTTTTGAATTTCCCTCCATTTATTTTGCCCAGATGGTCACCACTGTTCCAGTTCTGTCACTCAATTTCTGTACACGTGCATTTGCCTTTGACATATAATGCTACCTTACATCCTTTTCTTTATCAATTCTCCCTGAACTTATTATGTCCCTCAATTGTTTGATTGCAATTGTGGGAGCCATCCAATTCAATTTCTGTTATTATATCTATAAAAAATATATTCACCTTCCTTCACTAGTAGAAAACAAATACATTTATAAGAATTCTAGATGAATTTCCTTTCTATCCCTATCTTATTTTGAATATTTCACAAATATATAAGAAGTTGTATTTTACTGTTATTTCCTATGTCGCCATCAAGAGCAGAGGACCTTTTTATCCCATTGCCATGTGCAGTGGAAAATTTGTATGTATCTATTAGGACCATGAGGATAGGATAAGTTTACCTAACTGCTTTGCCTTTCAGACATAGGATAAATGCACATACATTGCTTATATAACCAAGAGTATTTCTGTACATATTATTATTCTCAATTACAGTATAATTAAACAAAGCTCTTTCATGTGAAAGAGCATTTTGCCCACTGGGTGTCACCTTTCTCTGCAGCATGCTAAAGTTGCCTTTCAACAGCACTCTTAAATGGATTGTGCATTATGGGTTCTGCCCTGTATAATGTATAGAATTTGATTTCAGCTTTGCTGCCTGGGTAAATACCTAGTATTTTGCTTTTTTTTTTTTTTGCACATCTGTTGTTGAATGCTGAGGTGACTCATTTTATATCTAATGAGTGCTGTATGGAAATGGGAATATAACTGCAGCCCCAAGATTGCATGTTAGCATCCACTGTAAATCCAGAAGAAAGAGTTATACACACACAAGGTAGATTCTGAGTACTTTGCAAACTTAAGGCCCCTGACTAGATTTAATGAGTATATTTTTAGCACAGAGATGTACGGAATTTGAAAATGTTCAAGTATGCTATTATTTCTGATATTTTCTCTACCATCTAAATCTTGTGAATTGGAAACAAGGATTGGTAGTGACCCAGATGCAAACACCATGAGACTCTTATTGGAATAAACAGAATGGTATTAAGAACAGCTCTCTGTATATATCCAGAAATCAATAGCAAAAAGCAGAAAATGGTACTACAAATGTATTTCTCTTGCTGATATGCACAGCAAAATCAGCCCATTATGTCAGTTCAATTAAGCATCTACATACATATGTTTAAGTTCAGAATCTGTTGAGCTCTGTGCTTGAAATACCTGAACTATATAACTTTCACAGTGCAAACACGTCTAAGGAAGTTATCAAGTTACTTGCAGTCAGATATAGCTACTAGCATGGGACTGGGAGGGGTATTGTCCTTAGTTTTCAACCCAATGGAGGTTTCTTCCTGCCTCTTACTGATCACAAATAGACAAGTTAGCAGATATAGACATCTAATATAAAGCTATGCCACTGCTTCTGGTGCTAGTTAAATGACATAAGAGTACTACACAGATCATCTTTTTGACCCCCATAAAACTACTACTCATAATAACCATTCTCATGTTCCAAGTGAGCATGTCCAAAGCCAATATACCTTTGTCTTGGTTCTAATAATTTAATCTGCAGACCACAATCCTCCGTTGTTGTGGGGTTTTTTGAAAAATAAAATAACAGATCCACATACAATTTTGAAAGTTCCTGATGAGATTTCTTTAGACTGGATGAGACAGCAGGAACGTTCTAAGCGCAATGATCGATGGCACCCCTCAAACTGAATTATTCCAATGGCTTATAAGAGAAGTGGTCTCTTTTAGCTTTTGAGTCACAGTTACTGAGGAAGCAGCAGGTGGCAAAGCCTTCTGCTTTGGATGAAGGAGATGCTTTGCATTCCAGAGTTGAAACTTCAAAGTGCAGAAATCTTTCTGAGGGCAGCGCATAATGACTTTAGAAAAAGGAGAATAAAAGGAATCATGGCTCTGTAAATTGAAGAAAAGTATTGGGCCACAGGCCAATGATACAGTGATCCTCAATGTGCCTCTAAAAATCTCTTGGTGTTAAATGCAGTTGCATAACAATAATGCTGAAACTGAAGCAGTCAGCACTTTGAAGAAGTAAGAGAAAACTCTAGGCAAATGTAAACTATTCTCTTCATCTGTGTAAATTTGGCTCCTATTGCAGAATTCCCACTGGTTAACATTCTGTGGAATGTTTTTCTTTTCTTTAATAATTTGCTTTTTTTGTACAGGCATTCTAGCCATTTAAGAACTTATTATGTGTAGAAGAATCACTGCTATAACACTCCTCACGCAAGAAGGTGTGGAGACAAAAGGCTCACCAAATAGAAGAATTAACGTATTGTCGAAGGCTTTCATGGCTGGAATCAGTAAGTTCTTGTGGGTTTTTTCGGGCTATATGGCCATGTTCTAGAGGCATTTCTCCTGACGTTTCGCCTGCATCTATGGCAAGCATCCTCAGAGAGGAATTAACATTCTTTACAAATCTTAGATAGGCTGTGAGAAAGGAAAGAGCAGAAACAGTTTTTATTATGGACAGAAATTTATTTATTTATTTATTTCGGGCACTTTTACCCCGCCCTTCTCAACCCCCGAAGGGGGACTCAGGCCAGCTTACAGAAAAGGGTTTTGTAGGTCAAAACCAGCACTTTGAATTGTGCTCAGAACTGGATCGGCAGCCAGTGGAGCTCACACAACAGGGGGGGTGGTATGCTCCCTGTATGACGCCCCAGTGAGCAGTCTGGCTGCCTCCCGCTGGACTAGTTGGAGTTTCTGAGCAGTCTTCAAAGGCAACCCCATGTAGAGTGCGTTGCAGTAATCCAATCGGGATGTAACAAGAGCGTGGACCACTGTGGCCAGATCCAACTTCCTAAGGTATGGGCGCAGCTGGCGCACAAGTTTTAATTGTGCAAAAGCTCTCCCGGCCACCGCTGAGACCTGGGCTTCCAGGCTCAGCGATGAGTCCAGGATCACTCCCAAGCTGCAAACCTGCGTCTTCAGGGGGAGTGTAACCCCATCTAACACAGGCTGTAACCCTATGCCCTGTTCGGCCTTACGACTGACCAGTAGGACCTCTGTCTTGTCTGGATTCAGTTTCAATTGAGGGTAAAACACTTTTTTGTTTTTTAAAAATAAGGAAACTTGCATTGTTTAATAAAAAATACATAATTTAAAGAAGGGAACACACTCCTGAACAGGGAAATAATCCAATACAGGTCACAGATGAATCTGTCAGTTTATCTTTCTCCAATATTCAGGGTTTTTAAATTAAAAAATAATCAAAAGTTCTTTTTTTTTACAAAAGAAAATAGAATTCTTGTTGAATTCTAATCAATGAATCAAATGGATACAAAATTATCATTAACTTGTATCAGCCAAATTGAAGAGATACTGATATTCCTAGCATGCAGAAGCTTTATTTATAGCTTGCATTTTCCCCAAGATTGAGGTTCAAAGTGGCATACAAATTAATATTATTACCCCAGCCAGTGATCTGGACTCCAAAAGAGTTTTGGGGCACTCCTGTGCTTTATCTGGGGTTGCTCCAGAGCAGATTATTTTAGCTAGTGTAGACACAACCTTAAATACTATCATTATAGCAGAAGCTGATGAAAAGATGGGGAAAAAACTCTCTGTGCAGAATAATACAGGATAAATTTTAGTTGGTAAGTATCATAGATGTGATCCTTCTCAATCTATGCATTCCCTGTCCTGGTTGTCCAGGAAGGAGATAGAATTCTGCACTACAGTTGATTGATTCATATTAACTGTATGCTACTGTTTTAATTGTTTTTAACTGTTTTATGATGTGTTTGAGCATTGAATTTTGCTATTGTTAATCGCTCTGAGTCACCCAAGGGTTGAGAAGAGCAGTATACAAATATAATAAATAAATAAATAAATACCGTTGGATAGATACATTAAATAGTTAAAATTAGATAGATAAAATTATTATTGCATTCCTCAGAAAGGGGAGCTTTTCCCATCTTATTTTAAAGAAACTATGGTATGATTGCTATTTAAAAAAGCTCCCCCTAGGCTTTAACCACTATACTTTTCTCCAGACTTTCTAAAGCACTGCATCTCAGCTGAGGAGGCCATGCTCTCGGCCTCACATCTGTCTGAAGCATGGCTGGTGGACACAAGACAGGTCTCAGTGGTTGCCCCTCCCCTGTGGGATGCTCTTCCCAAGGAGATCAAAATGGCCCCCTCATTACTTTCCTTTAAGAAACAACTTAAATTTTTTATGCTCCCAAGCATATAATGAGGAAGAGGGATAAATCCCAGAGCACAGATTAACTGGAATGGAAATAGAACTGATATGACACTCTATCTCGGTTATCTTTTAATGGTTATTACTGAATATAATTGGTTATTTTAATTCAATGTATAATGTTACTATTGTTTTTTTTGTTTGATTTTTATTGTTTTTTGTTGTTTTATACAGGCATTGAATGTTTGTCTGTTGTGTTGGAAATTGCATTGAGTCCCCACAGGGAGATAGGGCAGGATATACATAAAGTATTATTATTATTATTATTAATTATTTGAACCTTTCAGTGGCATTTGATACCAGCAACCACATTAACTTCTGGAATGCCTGAAAGTTTCAGGAATCAGGGACAGTGTGCTTCAGTGGTCCCATCTCTCTGGTAGGTTCAGCCTTGTAGCTCCACAAAAAAAGACATGGCATATCATAAAGTACCATTCTGCATTTGCTGTTACTGCTTACTATTGTTATTGTTGTCATTCTGCTGATGTGTTTTTATGGTTCACATTTTAAAACTTTTTTGATAATTTAACCACTTTTCAGTTTTTGTATTTTCAACTATTTTTAAGATGTTGCAAGTTATCTTCAGTACAAAATAGGGGTGAAAGGTTCAATAATGGTTGGTAGAAGAAGCAGAGAAATACTAAGTGCTTATAACTAACAAGACTTGATACAAAGAACATATTTGTTCTTATAAGTTGGCAATAAATGTCAGTGAATTCTATTCAGAATGGTGAGAGGACTAGATCAGGCACCTTCCCTCCTGAATTCTATTCTAGTTCTTTCTGCAAACCTCTGTGACGCTTTTAATGATCATTTCACTGATAAAATCTCTCAGAGAAGAGCCAACTTAGATATCACCATCATCATTATGGCAATTGTGATATAAGTTTCAACTATTGCTGTTGTGTGCCTTCATGTCATTTCCAATTTATGGTAGCCCTAAGGTCACCACATCAGGATTATTCAGAAGAGATTTGTCATTATCTTCCCCTAAGGCTAAGATAGCATAATTTGCCCTAAAGTCATTCCAGGGGTTTCCAGGTCGAGCAGATTTGAATCCTGGTCTCTCCAATTCCTAGGCCAACACTCAAATCACTAAATGAAGCTGGTTAACTTCAGTCTTTAAGAACACTCCTATCACATCGCATTTGGCCTCCTCTTAATGAATCATATATCAGGTCAGAGAAAGCTACTAGCATGCACACGCACACACATTACTAGTTTTCTTTGACCTGTTTTGTCAAACTTCACATTCTCATTATAGCTTTGATGTTTTCTTATGTTTCTTCATGTACTGCTATGGCCCTTATGAAAGAGCGCTCTATGGCCTGAGGTTCTTCTGAATCACAGCCAACCAGCAAATAGGTCTCCATGCTTATTTTAAAAATGCATGTCCCAATCAGATATGCTATTAGCTGAATTTGTGAATTTAAAAGTAGTTTAGAGGTAATTAAATCAGTACCCACCTACTCCCAGATTGGGAAAAAAACATAACTCAGCAACAATTTAAAACAACATTATTTGATTTCAATATGACAAGCATGGGAATGAAAGAAATTATACATACCAAAAATTGCTGATTTTTCCCTTAGGTGCAACAGTGGGAGCTTTATTTGATGCTGTTGTAGGTAAGCATTGGAAATGTTATGGATTTGAACAATATATGCTAGTAAAATTATTGTTTAACTTTGAAAGTAACACAATTTACATCTGACCTGTCGAAGAGATTTGTAGCTGTTGACTGCAGAGAAGCAGACAGCTGCATTACAACCCAAAAATCTAATTGCTGCCATAAATTAAAAATAAACAATAAAAAGGGGAGATGTAGTCTTGGATACAGTTGAATATAATTAAGGGAAACATTGTGCAAATTGCAATTATATTTTAAAATGCAAATAGAGAAAATGAAAGGGTAAAGTATAGGGATATATTTGAATATTACTTCTAGTGGAGATCAGTTGATTCCAAAAGGGAACACTTCTCTCTCTCCCTCCTCCTTCCACTATACACAGAGGAAGGGACCCTTTTATCCATGGAGCAGCAGAGGGGGCGAGGAGGAGGCTGCTGCTGAAGAGGGCCTCAGCGGCGGCGACTTCCCCCCTCACCCCTCCGCTGTTCCATGCTCCTTCCTTGGCAGGCTGGGCACCAGGCTTGGGAGCTCAGCCTGGTGAGGAAGGGACCCTTTTAGCCATGGAGCAGCAGAGGGGGCGAGGAGGAGGCTGCTGCCAAAGAGGGCCTCAGCGGCGGTGACTTCCCCCTCACCCCTCCGCAGCTCCATGCTCCTTCCTTGGCAGGCTGGTAGCCAGACTTGGGAGCACAGCCTGGCGAGGAAGGGACCCTTTTAACCACGGAGCAGCAGAGGGGGCGAGGAGGAGGCTGCTGCCGAAGAGGGCCTCAGTGGYGGCGACTTCCCCCTCACCCCTCCGCAGCTCCATGCTCCTTCCTCGGCAGGCTGGTAGCCAGACTTGGGAGCACAGCCTGGCAAGGAAGGGACCCTTTTAACCACGGAGCAGCAGAGGGGGCGAGGAGGAGGCTGCTGCCGAAGACAGCTTCAGCGGCGGCGACTTCCCCCTCACCCCTCCGCTGCCCCGTGTTCCTTCCTTGGCAGGCTGGGTGCCAGGCTTGGGAGCCCAGCCTGGCGAGGAAGGGACCCTTTTAGCCACAGAGCAGCAGAGGGGGCGAGGAGGAGGCCGTTGCTGAAGAGCGCCCCTGGGCAAAATGAAGTGTACCGCAAATGCTTACTTTGCGTAATGGTTGAGCCGCTCCTGCATGTAGATTCCCAGCTACCTGACTTTGTTAAAATTCTAATACCTGTCCTTTCTTTCAAGATCTTCTGTTCTTGCTACTGGATATTCTTGATCATTTTTTTTCTTTTTTGTATGTTAATTGTAAGTCCAGCCACGTTTCCAAAGTCCTCAATAATTTCCAATATTTTAAGTATTGCTTCTATGAATTCTTCTGTAGCTATAACCACATCATCTATAAAGGGTCTCAACTTGATGGCTTCTTTTTTTATTTTCACCCCTCTAATGGAATTTTCTTGTCATATTTTTCTTGCCAACACTACGGCCATTATAAATAGTAGTGGTGATAATGGACATTTCAAATCTTTCAGACAAATCACCATTTATTTGTATTTTTGCATATTTTTAGTATATACTGCCTCCACCCCATTCAAAAATTTTTGTCCATATTTAAACATATTGAACGTTTATTTCATAAATTCCCATTTGCATCTAAGAGGAGAGTGTCTTGTTTTTCATGTTTATGGAAGTATTCTATCAAATTGAGTATCACTCTCATATTTTTTTCTAATTTGCTTTCCAGGTAGGAAGCATGTTTGATCTGCATATATCCACCCCATTAGTATATTCTTTATTCTGTTTGCCATTATTGTAGCAAATAATATATAATTATTATTCAGAAATGAAGTAAGATTGTAGTTCTGAACTTGTAAGGGATCCTGATGTTCTATTAGGATCAATGTAATGTTTGCTTTTTGCCATATCTCTGATATTTACTTTTATGACACCATTTCATTCAAAGCTTTGTGGAGGGGTAAACCAATTTCATCTGCTAGTGCATTATAATGGATTGCAATGAAGCCATCTGGTCCGAGTGCCTTATCTAATTTCAAACCCTCGAATGTCATTGTCATTTTATGCATTGTTATTGGATTGTATAACAATTTGTGTTCCTTCTCTCTGCATCTGCATCTTCTTTTGTGTTTCTTCAATTATTTTTATTTTCTGATCTTGTTGCTCCTGCTGCTTCGAAATACCACCCATTGCATCTCTCTGCTGTATATCTTCTCTCGTGTCCTGCTGACTCTTTCCTAAGTATTTTTTTGCTGTGGAATTTTTCCTCCGTTCTTGTCTCCATGCTTTTCATTGTGTAATGGCTCTTAAGTGAGTCAGGATTTACCTCATTGGATATTTATCCACTAAAGATCCATGTCTAGGAGCATATTTCTGATCTTTCTGGTCTTTAGTTCTTGATCTTGTTGTCATTGTAGTCATTTCTGCAATTATCACATTTGCAAGTTGTCTTTTAAATAAACATCCATTTTCAAAGATTTTTTTTAATTTTTATTGATGTTCCCTCTCTGACTACCTTGATGCACTGTTGCCTAAATTTCTGGAATGTTGTTATTTTCCTGTTTCCTATATCCCAAGCTTAATGGGCTTTTCTATAAATGTTCTTCTATGGTTTAATTAAAAAGTAGATTTTCCTTCAGAGATGCTGAAGTTGATAAATTTACAGAAGATTTAAGGTATCATTTAATCATTTTGGAATCCTTCTGAGAATGCAGATTTTAAGAAGTGGAAAAGAGTAACTTCTGCTTCCTTAATGGCAATTTGTTGGGGAGCACACTGTCGTCCTTCCTTTCGTCCCCTACTCCAGTTCCAGCAAGCTAAAAGGGGAAGGTAGGGATCTGTCAAGTTTTGAACGTTTGTGTCTGTTCTTTTCTTCTTATTGAAGAGGAATTTCTTACTCTTAAACAGACATTACTATCTCCGCAATGCCTTGTGCTCCAGCCAGCTTGCTAAAATGCAGCTTGCCACTCCATGTTTCCACCAGAAGACTTCTGGTGGATGCATCCTTATCCATACAATCTCCTTATGCTCTGGACAGTCTCTTTCCCTTTTTCAGATCATCCATTCTTTCTCAAAATGACCTCACCATATATCTTCTTCAGAATTTCCTGTGGAAGCTCCTTAGCAATAAAAATGTTCTGATCTATAGCTACATTTTACATGCTGACATACATTAAGCATGTCTTTATTCTCCCACACAAATATACACGTGACGTGTAGTCTGCAGCTGATTGCCCTGAGAATAAATCCAGAACAAATACAGGTACCAAAATCTTCATTGATATCTATGTATAGTTTTGATGAAGTGCTATGTAACACATGGACACCCTCCCTCTCTCCCATTTATTAGAAGCAGAATGGCAGCTTTCTATCACCACTTACTAAACTCTCAAATATTTGGCTTTCGAAGAGATGTGCACCTATTCACAAAAGATCTATGTCTTTGCCATTTGTTCAATATTTTCTTTAAAGTAACAGTTGAGTTTTACAAACCTTGGCAACTCTCTGGAGAAAAAATTCTAATGAGCTCAGACTGCAGTGTAACCATAGCAACAAGCAGAAGTTAGTAAGGGACTCTTGCCCTGTGTTGAAACAAATATCTAGGAAAGATGAAAACCAATTAAATTGCATCTTATAAATATTGGGCACAAAAAGCACATCTCACCTTTCATTGGAGGAAAGAAGCAGGTGGGGCTCATGCTGAAATGTGTTTTATTATTGTTGTTACTAAAGTAGAAACAAAATACACCAGACTTTGAGTAAAAAAAGAAGCATTTCCTTGAATTGTGTAATCTTTTGTTGATTGATGTATTTATTTTATAGACTGTGATAGTGCATTTAGTATCCAAATTTCAGAAGTGTCTTTATTATTGATAGAATAAAAAGCGGGGGAAGAAGGGAGGAGGAGGACAAAAAGAAAGAGAATAAAGGAGAAGGAGGGATTATGAGGAGGGGAGGAAGATTTATTAAAAGAAAAAAAAGATATATATGGAAGAAATCCAGAAGTGTATGAACAGAATACATTACTTAAGCTATAGTTGGACCTCCATATCCAGAGATTCTGAACCCACAGATTTAGCAATTCACAGTTTGAAAATGTTTTTTTAATCCAAAAAACAAACTTTAATTTTGCCATGCTATACAAGAGACATCATTTTATTAGACCATTTTATTTCATGGAACTTCATCATCCATGAATTTTGATAGCCATTGTAATTCTAGGAGCAAAAGAAGTTATCAAGGGCCTGGTCTATATTCAGATCCACTGGAATGACTGAATAATGACTGTTTCTTGTTGGCGGCAGCAGACAGAGAAAAAGAAAAAAACTTCCAGTAGACTAGTGACAAGCTTAACAGAAGCTCCAACAGTTGTCCAGGACCTGAGAAAATGCCCATGAACTATGTATGGCTTTAGATAAGGGGATACAACAGGGATATGTCTATGAGGAGAATAAAAGTGTTATCTTTTTAAAGAGAGTCCTGTCCCCAAGGACATTTTTCTCCAGTCTCCAAATGTGTATAATTGTGGAAAGCATCATATAACACTTCCCTCCCATAATGGGAGCCTGCCCATGTTAAGCTAGCTCCAATGGGGCCAGCACACATCCTCTCCATGAGGGTGACACTTCCCACATGTGATGGGGCAAGTGTTACCATGAGGGAGCCATGCACAGGGCAACAGGTTCACCCTGCTGCCTTCCTTTTCTTTGGCTAATCCAAGTGAAATGTGATGTTTCATCTGGCCTTTGTGCTAAGGTTCATAGGTTACATTTGACTGGGATTTGGAACTAAAGAATTAGTGGGTTAGAAGCCTGTGCACTTTTTAAAAATTGGGGAAAAGGGTTTTCCTTTTTGCATCTTGGATGAGGAGCCCATAGTCCTCTGTATGCATAATGATCCATGTATCGTATCATCACGTACCATTGTTCAGGCTCGTTGTTGGGGGAAAAAACAACATAGAAAAGCATAGGTTTCTCAGTGCTGCCATGCATGGTCACCAAAAACTGCAAATATATTGCCATAGAAGGCAAAGAGCTCAATTTAATACAGTCTATTGGGAAATATGTGATTGAGCTTTGTTCATCTTTGAGCATTAATGGAGTTTTAGAGGATGTTATAACTTTAGAGAACGCTGTTGCATTATGGTACCTACTCACCCACTGATGCTACTGTCAAAACAGTAATTTACTCAGAATTGAAATTTGCAATTTCGCTAAATGTGATATATAATGATAGTCTCCAGCCTATTCAAATTATAGTGCAAAAACTCTGGGTTTCTGGACAGAAAAGGTGTGTTAAATTAACAGGAAATTGGAGGGGAGGGAGTGAGAGAAACTGACCTGTAATTGTGCTTATTGATAATAACAATGGAATGAAATAAATCCTCAAAGGCTGTAATGTAAGGTTATTAAATAACATAGTGTTCACTACAGCAAATTGGCACTTGCTTTTAAGGAGAATCAGGTCTTGTCCTTCTCATGAAAGAAAACATTATAGACTAATTATTTATAAGAAAAATGTGATCATTTGAAGATATAATTGTTGTTATTATACTATGAGAATAACACAACACCAACAATTGATCTTTATTTATTAGAGTGAATATATACTAACCCAAACACTGTGGAAATGAACGGGAGTTCCACTTAATGCCTGACTTCTGTTTTGAAAGAAACACGAGGAAGGAAGAACTAAGGGTGCTTCCAGACAGCACTAAATAATGGGTTTTAAACAGGGGCAAAAAAATCCCGGGACTTCAGAAGAGGTACATATACAGACTTGTTGGTCTCAAGATTTCTGCCTCCATTGTCCAGACTTGATGCTTTGTGTGAGATTTAGAAGCTTCCAAGATGGCTGCTTTAGGACATCTGCAAAACTCTCAAGATGGGGATATGCCAATATGCAGAGAATAATTGCAGTCAATCAACTCAAAAGTTCAATTCTTTGTCCTGGCCAGAAAAACTCTGCCCTTCAAATATTTCATTAAGTTTCTCCCACACAAACAATATTTACGGTGCAGGACCACTTCTGCCCAAGTCAGCACTGCACAATCAAATAGGAACATACATTTTCAAGCCAGGAACAGAGGTTTGTCATTATTGACACTTCTTATGGTGTTCAAGATGGAACCTACAATGATGGAGGAAGAGATGCCTGCTCAAAAGAGGCCTTCCTCTCTTCTGCCTTGCAATTTCTGATCACAAATCTGTTCCAGGGAATCACTCCTCATGGAAAATTGGCAGACAGATACAGAGAGATACCTCCCAGTACAGATTTTTTTTATTTTGAAGCTATTTATAAACATAATTATTTGAGGAACTAAGTGTTCATGAAGTTGACATTGGCTGGTGTTCTTCAGGCTCTCTCTATATACTTAGGGTAATAATAAATGCTTGTTCCTTCATTAGTATGACTTACTAAGTTTCAAAAACAGGGCAACAAGTCTTAACATACTGATAAAATAATACTCTTGACACAGCTACCTTCTTTGTGTTGAATGTGAGCATTTCATTTATGCAGCTGTGCAAATATTAAAACCATACTTGATCATGGCTAAATATTTAATTTGGACATCTGTTAAAATACCATATAAATATTCTCTTCCAAATAAGCCAACATGCAATTCCAGAATGGCTATGGTATGATTTTGTGGCATCATTGACACCAAAAAGCACAATATTATGGAATAAAGAGAAGGGAAATATAAAAATAGGATCATTGGGAGTAGGAGGAACAATAAACTAAATTATTTCCATAGAACTTTCTAGACTCCAGCCTATACTGTAGAACATCCTGAACAATGCTTAAGCTACATGAATAATTTGATCAGAATTCTGCATCATTTATTTGGTTAAGTATACCCAATTTGTTTCTAGAAAGTAGACTGAAATGAAGATTTCATTGGCTACCTCCGTTCTTGCCCACCAGTGAGCAGGCTGCTTCTGACTTCTCCCAATAGAAGCTCACAAAGCCTCACACAAGCTCCCAGGAAGGAAATGGTCGATCAACCAAACATGGCACCTATGTAGAAAGCCCTCCTGCACCATGACCCACAAAGCATTCTCCCCAGTAAATGGGGAAACCTAATTTCTACATAGATTTTACTCTCACATAGATTTTTCTTCCAGTGCATTTTCAGTGCTGAATATACTCTTCCCAGCCTAGGATTCTTCTTATCAGGGTTTCCAGTCATACAATCAGAGGACTGTAATGGGTCATAAGTGCCAACAGTCCAATTCCATTCTGCAGTGCAGGAACATACAATCAAAATACGTTCCAACTGATTGCTATCTAGCCTCTGTTTAAAACCCTCTACAGCAAGACACATTACTACACTCTGAGGCAACATATCCATTTTTGAAACATTCTTACCATCTTCTTTGACTTCTTCCTAATGTTTGGTGGAATCTCTATTCATGCAGTTTGAATCCATTGTTTCTTGTCCCAGGGCCCTTCCAGACAGGCCCATATCATGGGACCTGTCTTGGTTTTACTAGAGGTGTCCAAATGACTCCTTAGATAAAACCAAAATAATGCAGAGAAAACTGCTTTCACAGTCCTGGGTGTCAATCCTCACAGCCATCCTGATTTCCCTCCTCCCTCTGCCCCATCTCCTGACACATTTTTTAATGTGTCAGGAATACCCCACAGAGGGACATGCACTGCTGGCAGGCTCCTTGGGTAAGTTTTTGGGAGGAAATAGAGGGGTTGGCGGGGAGCTGGATGTCATCCTAGGTCAACTAGTTATCCCCCGAGGGAAAGCACAGAGTTATGGGAGAGTGTTAGGACAAAATTTCAGGAGTAACTGGGTAAAATAAGCCAGTTCCTCTTGAGATTTTTAGCAGTGTAAAAGGGCCCCCAGTCTCTTGAGCAACAGAAAACAATTTTACTCCTCCTCAATATGACATCATTTCAAATATTTAGACATGGCTATCATTTTCCCTCTCAACTTTTTCTTTTCTAAGCTGAACATACCCAGCTACCCAAGCAACATCCTTCCAAAGCCATTTTTGGATGCTGTCGAATACTTCTTCTATATTTACAATATAGACACAATTGCCTCCACCACCATAGTAACATGTCCTGGCTTACTTCTGTTTCAGCCTAAGCAAACCTATGTTAGAACTGTTAGAATGACCTCTGTGACCACTCTCATGCAGCAGGCAAGTTTGTGTGGTTGCAAGCAGGAGCTAGGGCTTTAAAGAGAGGGAAAAATCACCACTCTGAATTTGTCTTAGAGATACTTGTGCAGACTGGCTTAATATTGTAACCCATAATAAGGAAATCATTTCCAGATAGCATCCAGACGAGCATGTATTATATCAGTTTTGTGACAAATGTCCTCTCCCCCCCCCCCCCCCCCCCCGGCCCTCTTTGTCTAAGGAAGCATGTCATGCATACTAGAGGAATTATATTTTGGGGATTTGAGTAACATTTGATGTTTTTGTTCATCTCTGACACTGGCTAATAGTATCCTACTACAAAAAAATCAGTCTGTGTTATGTAGTCCTAAGTAAAGAATTTAGCTGCCGATAGCTAAAAGTACAGTGCTTAATGGATTTTCTACTCTGGGCTAAAATCTAGTCTTAGGGCCATCTTAAATATTAAAGATCAATGTCAAACCACCTCAGCCAGACACACAGTGTTCCCTTGTAAAAGGCTGTGAGAAATACAAAGTACAATAATTTGCTTTAAAACTATGAAGACAACTATTACTATACCTTTTCCCAGATAAAAAGAGAAAAAAATGCATTACAAATGTATTAGAGAATCCTTTTAGTCACATTTGAGTCATTATCATCCTATTGCATGATTGCATTTGATAGGCTATAGCTGAATGACCGGAGCTAATATCTAAAAAGGAAGGAAGAAATGCCATCCACTGAGATCCCACCAAGGGATAATCTCATTTCTCTTGCAAAAAAAAATATTCAGCTTCAGAAAACAACCTCTCTCTTTTTCCTTTTCTTTCTCCTTTCACAGTTGTGCCTTTATCTTGCTATTTTGATATTTAACCCCTTGATCATATTGCATCTATCAGAACAAAATGAATCCTGGTGGGAAATGATTAAGCAGAAAAGTTTGGAATAGATTAAATCTTGAAACTGAACAACATGGAAAATGACAATGATTTATATTTCACTAAGTTGTATTTTTAACAAGTCAGTCTAGCATATTGTGAAGTGACCAGTGCTTGGCAACACCTGCTTATTCAATGTTGATGTGAGGCAGCACCAAATTGTTGCTCAGTATCAAGATCCATATGAGTCAAACAAACATTTACAAAAATGTATTTTAATCATATAATTTAATCACTTAAGGTGTTACAAATTACAGAGATAGGAATACTGTCAGGGTTTAAATGAGCTATGCAAGGAGATGGACCTATTGGAGGCTAGAAGTATTTCAAAGTTCAGACTAGACCCCAGACTGGATTTATCATATCCCTGATGTGGAAGCCACCAGACACAGAAAAGGGAATATAAGGGAAAACTTAATCTCAAAGCCATGTACTCTGCATGCTTTTTCATGGTTTTCTTAAAAAGGAATGATGAAAGCAAACCTGAAGGAAGAATGAGCTAAGGATATGAAAAAAAACAGGCATATATATTGATATATTTTCATCAAATCTCCATAAAATGATGTCTATAAAATAAACATTCTTAATTACCGATGAGATCTTTTGATCATTGTGAATATTTATCATTTCAACTGTGGAGTGTACATTTTTTGCAACAGTAAAGCATGCAGGTTCCAACAACAATGACCCTAATATAAGCTCTACATAATAGGAATGTAATTTTTAAAAACTATGCATCGACAAATACAAAAGATTTTCTAATACAAAATTAATGCTGCAGCACATACAAGCAAACAGGAGCACTGAACGTGTTCCCACCATATGCCACAAGGATATAATTTGTGTTATATCACCAATATTTAGTCCTGTACTCTACCTGTTGATCAGAGATGCAATAAAGAGGGTCTCCTTTGAGATTATGTTACTTTAAGACTGAGCTTTATGTCTCTGTATTCATCCGGCTCCTTACACATCTTATTCTTGTTTACCTTCAAGTTGTTTCTGACCTATGGCATCCCTAAGAGGCTTTTTTGGGGGGCAATATTTGATCAGAAGAGATTTGCTATTGCCTTCCTCTGAGGCTGAGAGTCCCTCTACACTGCCATATAACCATATAATCCAGAATATCAATACAGATAATCCACATTATCTGCTTTGAAGTGGATTGCCTGAGTCTACACTGCCAGGTAATCCAGGTCAAAGCAGATAATCTGGATTTTATACAGCTGTGTAAAAGGGTCCTGAGAAAGTGTGACTTGATCAAGGTCATTGTCAAACAGAGATTCAAACTCTGATCTGCAAAGTCTTAATCCAACATTCAAACAATTACTCCACACTGGCATTCTCAGACTATAAAAATGAGCCTCTTCCTTGTACCATTGCTCTAGGATAGAGTTTCTCAAATTGTGCTCCTCCAGATATTTTGGATTTCAGCTCCCACAATTCCTAACAGCTGGTAAACCAGCTAGGATTTCTGGGAGCTGAAGTCCAAAACACCTGGAGCAGCACAGTTTGAGAAACACTGCTCCAAGAGAACAGTTAAAACCAGCAAACTATGCCCTGCCTGGAAATGCTAGTTCATACGGCTTCCAGGGATAATGGCTTTCTTCTGCCAATACATCTGTTTTTCTCACATTTGCCTGTCCCAGGAACCTCATTTAAACCTATTTTTCTTTCTCCTTCCTTTTCAATTTTATACAATTACAGAAATTTACAATTAGAAAGGAGGATCTAACATGTTCTCCTGATGCTGGCTTGCATTTGTATCACACAATTTAGCTTGCCATTCAAGTCAAAGAGTAATTCTTTTTTTTCAAACTGCGGCAAGTTAGCAAACAAACTGGCCTCAAATTTACATGCTGCAAATGGTTATAAATGGTACTGCAAGGAAAAACCATTCTCTCCTCTGCTCCATCTGATATACTCCAAACAAGTTAACCTTACATTCAGAATTGCTAAACTCCTCTTCTATTTGAGAACTTGTGGGGTTATATTTTTCTTTAAAATATCTTGAATTTATATTTCATTTCATTTCATTTGTATTACTTGGAAAATAAATCAGTCTTCATCCACATGAACTGTGGAAAAAGCTGCATTTCAATATTATGTGCCTTTTCAATGAAATATTTCATGTGGAAGAAGTCATTTGAAGATATGTAGATATCTTAGTGGAAGAAGACAGGATTCAATACATGCCATTTTTATATAGGGTTTAAGAAAACACCTTTCTAGGCTTCTTCCACACTTCTGTATAAAATCCACATTGAACTGGATTATATGGATTCAGATAATCCAGTTCAAAACAGATATTGAGGATTATCTGTCTTGATATTCTAGGTAATATGGCTGCATGGAATAGCCCCTAGTAATTGTACACAGGTGAGTCTCAGCTAGGGAAACTCCCAGATCTCCCAGAATCTTTGATCATTGGCAAGTTTGGTTGAGAAGTCTGGAATTTGAAGAGCAATAACAGCTGGAGTTTCCCTAAATGAGTGTCATTGCTGTCAATAGTATGGAGCTAAAGGAACCAATATTTTTACTTAACATAAGGCAGCTTCCTAAATTCAGTAGTGTATACACTGCTTGTTGTTGGCATGAAATCTGAACATGTGATATCAGGTGTTGGCTAGTATGCCACTTGTTAATTTCTGTTAATGCTGCAGTGTAATCTACCTGCAATACAAACAATCTGTTAAAGAACTTGTAGAGACCATGTTTAGAAGTTTGAGATCTCATTAAGGAGCAAAAATGCTTGGAGAAACAATCTAAAATTTTTATTACAGGAATGTCATTTCAAGATAGGAAAGTTACTTAAGCTATTAATCTAACCTATTTCCTTTCTAGTTAGAGAAGTAGTGGGGAGAGAAGAGGTGGGAAAAAACCAACCCTAGAAACAAGATTACCAAGGGCTCAGGATAGGGATGCATTCCATGTCATCTGCATAATGTACAGGGTCCATTCACTTTAACAATTTTCCTGCAGTAAAAATGTCATGGGATGCTTTAGAGCAGTGGTTCCCAACCTTTTTTAAAATCAGGGACCACTTGACCACGGGCCACTTTGACCAGGGATCACTTGACCAGGGACTATTTGACCAGGGACTACTCTCCAACAATAGTAGCAAAAGGGTTACAAATCAGTTTTTGGTCAACTTTAGATTCAGTTTGGGGTGTTGAATCAGAAAAATGCATTTGGTAGACCACATTTTATTTATTTATTTATTTATTTATTTATTTATTTATTGTATTTGTATACCACCTTTCTCAGCCAATTGGCGACTCAAGGCGGTTTCCAACAAATCAGTATACATAAAACATAATAGATAAAAAACATTAAACAGTATAAGACATCACAAAAGCAATAAAAGCAACATCATCAGCATCTCATTATTCTCAAGCATTGTCCAAGTCCATTGTCAGGTCATTCGATTTCCTATATTAGCTACTTTGTATTTGTAAATGCTTGCTCAAATAGCCACGTTTTAACTTGCCTCCGAAACATCAAGAGGGAGGGAGCAGATTTGATCTCCCTAGGGAGGGCATTCCATAGCCGAGGGGCCATCACTGAGAAGGCCCTGTCTCTCATCCCCGCCAAACATGCTTGTGACGAAGGCAGGACTGAGAGCAGGGCCTCCCTAGATTTTGATTAAGAAATATAATTCATTCCATCATCTCTCTAAACAATAATATTTTCTTTTATTCTTTTTCATTGTTATGATGCTGTTGTCTCATATTGTCACTGAAAACAACAGAAGTGATAATATTTTCAAAGAATACTGTTTGCTACAACAAAAGATATGACATGATGCTATTGGATGCACTTAACTATCACCAATTATTTTCAATGAAATCCAAGAAAAGACAATTACAAAATTTTTCACTAATGCATTCCATAGTTCTGATTTGGTGCTGAGGTGTTATGATAATGATTGTTTATTGATGTTGACTGTTATGTATAATGTGTTTTAATTGCCTATGACACTGTCTTGTGATTTGTACTATGTAAACCACTTTGAGTCGCCTACGGGCTGAGAAAAGCGGTATAGAAATAAAGTAAATAAATAAATAAATAAATAAATAAACGCAGTTCTTGGCGAAGTCTCCCCCCTCTCTTGTAAAGTTGTGATAGTAACAGGACAAATTGCCACTATCTTAATTTATCCTTTTTTTCCCTCAACAAAGTGTGTCTGAAGATAAGTTTCAGCATCCAAGGGTACATTCACCTGTTATCCCAAAAGGGGATTAATTAATTCCACTGTGACTTAATGATGCACAGAGCTGATTCAGGTTAATGTGGCAGATGTGTGTGTGTGTGTAGTTCTTGATTCCATCTGGATCACTACTACTACCATCAATACTATTTACTATCCACTCACACTAATGTTAATTCCCCTCTATATTTTTTTGTAAAAAAATACACTTTGAAAAACTGTTGAAATGCAAATCTTTATTTATTTATTTATTTACTTCATTTATATACTGCTTTTCTCAGCCCTCAGGCGACTCAACGCGGTTAACAACAGCAAAATTCAATGCAAAACATCATAAAACGATTATGGGACAGTTAAAACAATAGCATAATCAACAATTAAACATCAATATAACAGTCATTAGCGTCTCATCAGTAAAATCAGAATCCAATCTCATCATCCCTTAATCCGTGTTCCTATATTATTACACTGCTTAATCGAATGCTTGTTCGAACAGCCAGGTCTTCACTTTCCTATCATAATCACTAGGCACCATATCAGTGTCTCAGTATATACTCTCTAAACAGGTTAAAATTATGAGCTAGGGTTCAAATTTCTCAGATAGAAATCTTAGAAGATGGCTACAACCTGGTAATAGAATCTGGGAATTTATTACATGACCCAAGATTCTTCTTTTCAACTTTCAGTTCCAGACTTGTCATTTGAAGCAAGTACAAATAACTTAGAATCCAGAATAACATTTTAACTTGTTTCTTTGTTTGTTCCATTCTCAGCTTATTAACTCCCTAGCCATCTGTAAAGATTTTATGACATTAATTTATTTATCAAGTTCTGTTGATAATAAACAAGTCTGAAAGGAACCTTGTTCCCTGAATCTATTTCTGTCACTAATAAGGTAAGCAGACAAGATTCCACAAGACACACAATAAGTCAACATGTGCAATAAGCTGGTGCTATTTTTATTTTGTTGTTTTACACCTTCTTTACTGACCCTGATTAATTTATTGAAATTACAAGAATGCTTTATACAACCTATTTCTGGAATACATGTGCAGTTAAGTGTGAAAATATAAGAGAGTTACAGGTTGATCATCCCTTATCTAGAATTCTGGAATCTGAAATAATCTGAAATCCACATGTGTGGCTGAAGTAGGTATAATTTTGCTTCCTAATAGTTTAATGCACCCACACTTGGTTTCATGCTCAAATTATTTAAAATTATGTATAAAGTTTCCCTTGGGATATGATTATAAGGTGTATATGAAACATATATGAATTTTATACTTGGATTATAAGGGGAATGGAAGGGGAATGGTGGCTGGGTAAGTTATTCTGTTTTTAAGGCATATATGCATTTTGAAGTTTTGCTTTGTGTCTGGGTGCCCTGTCAGAAAGTCTGGCAGGGCATCTAGACACTGCCACCCCCCAGCCAAGCATGGATGTTGGGGGGAGGCATGTGGACTTTAACTCGGGCTCAATCGGGTCTTAGAAACCCACTTGCACCCAGATTAAAGCCCTGTGTGGAATCACCCTTAGTTATTTTAATAATTATGGTGTGTGATTTTGGTAATGGCGTACAAAGACTATAATATGCTGCCTTGTGTTTTCAAGTAAGGAGAAGATTGTATTATACTTGCCATTGTATAGCAATTAAAAATCAAGAAAGGAATAGTGATACAGATACTTATTACTTTTATTTTTACATGTGAAATATAAAAGATTTTCCTCTCACTGCATGAGATTACCAGAGCTTTGTGCATTTTAAGGCTCTTTTTGGGTAACCCTGAGGACAAGAAACTGTCAAATTAATGTTTTATAAGACACTCTGGGAGACCTTTTGGCTGAAGGGCAGAATATATTACTTTAAATAAATAATACTTTTCATGAAACTTTGGGTTTTTGCTGAAAAATCTTAGTGAAAATCTTCAAAACAAACCACTGGCCTTTTTGCTCTTCATCAAAAAAAAATTAAAAATCACAGTAGTAATCATTGTTCTCAACCAAGTATCTTAACATATTGAGGCACCCTTTCTTGTCTATGACAAAAAGTGAGAATACTGTTTATATCTCTAATAAGAAATCTATTAAAATAAAAGAGATGACAGCTCTAAATCAATACAACTGTGGATGCATGTGCAACCATTTAAAACCAAACTGTTGTCCTTTCCAATATTTGTAAGATGTTTGTGCTATCATAAACTTTGTTGTGTGTGGCCAGTGTTAACATTGTAATTCCCACTATTAGTTCTTTTTTTTCCCCTTTTGAATCTTCTGATTTCATTGTCTCTGACACTATATTTCTTCAGCCATGTAAATATGCCTGATGTTGAATAATACTCCATCTTCACCTGATAAAATGCATAGAACCTATGGCAGCTTGTGGTGTAGTATATTTGTTAGTCTTTGAGGTGATTTGAAGTGTTATAATTCACAGAACTACCTATATCTTATATTAGTCTATAGACAATTAAAGTGTAAGTTTAACTGAAAAGGATAACCAAAGGCCAATTGAGCTAGGCTAACCACTGCTTTGCTTAAACCGTCTCTTTCATATTATAAATGTTAGAAAATTTTGGCTCAAAATACATTATTATTATTATTATTATTATTATTATTATTATTATTATATCCTTTTTCAGGCAGGGACCTAACAGAAGCTGAAGAGATCAAGAGAAGGTGGTGAGACTATACAGAAGATCTGTATAGGAAGGATAATAATATCGAGGATAGTTTTGACGGTGTGGTGAATGAATTAGAACCAGACATCCTGAGGAGTGAGGTTGAATGGGCCTTAAGAAGCATTGCTAACAACAAGGCAGCAGGAGACGACGGGATCCCAGCCAAACTGTTTAAAATCTTAAAAGATGATGCTGTCAAGGTGATGCATGCCAATGCCAGCAAATATGGAAAACACAAGAATGGCCATCAGACTGGAAAAAATCAACTTATATCCCCATACCAAAAAAGGGAAATGCGAAAGACTGCTCAAACTTCCGTACAGTGGCCCTTATTTCTCATGCCAGTAAGATAATGCTCAAGATCCTGCAAGGAAGACTCCAGCAATACATGGAGCGAGAGTTGCCAGATGTTCAAGCTGGGTTTAGAAAAGGCAGAGGAACGAGAGACCAGATTGCTAATATCCGCTGGATAATGGAGAAAGGCAGGGAGTTTCAGAAAAACATCTACTTCTGCTTCATTGACTATTCTAAAGCCTTTGACTGTGTGGATCATAATAAATTGTGGCAAGTTCTTGGTGGGATGGGCATACCAAGCCACCTTGTCTCTCTCCTGAGGAATCTGTACAGGGACCAAGTAGCAACAGTCAGAACTGACCACGGAACAACAGACTGGTTCAAGATTGGGAAAGGCGTACGGCAAGGCTGCATACTCTCACCCAACCTTTTTAACTTGTATGCAGAACACATCATGCGATGTGCGGGGCTGGATGAATGCAAAGCTGGGGTGAAAATTGCTGGAAGAAACATTAACAACCTCAGATAGGCAGATGACACCACTCTGATGGCCGAAAGCGAGGAGGAGCTGAGGAGCCTTCTAATCAAGGTGAAAGAAGAAAGCGCAAAAGCCGGGTTGCAGCTAAACATAAAAAAAAACCCAAGATTATGGCAACAAGAATGATTGACAACTGGCAAAATAGAGGGAGAAAATGTGGAGGCCGTGACAGACTTTGTATTTCTAGGTGCAAAGATTACTGCAGATGCAGACTGTGGCCAGAAATCAGGAGACGCTTACTTCTTGGGAGGAGAGCAATGTCCAATCTCGATAAAATAGTAAAGAGTAGAGACATCAGAATGGCAACAAAGATCCGCCTAGTCAAAGCCATGGTATTCACTGTAGTAACCTACGGATGTGAGAGCTGGACCTTAGGGAAGGCTGAGCGAAGGAAGATCGATGCTTTTGAGCTGTGGTGTTGGAGGAAAGTTCTGAGAGTGCCTTGGACTGTGAGAAGATCCAACCAGTCCATCCTCCAGGAAATAAAGCCCGACTGCTCATTGGAGGGAAGGATACTAGAGACAAAGTTGAAGTACTTTGGCCACATCATGAGGAGACAGCAAAGCCTAGAGAAGACAATTATGCTGGGGAAAGTGGAAGGTAAAAGGAAGAGGGGCCGACCAAGGGCAAGATGGATGGATGGCATCCTTGAAGTGACTGGACTGACCTTGAAGGAGCTGGGGGTGGTGACGGCTGACAGGGAGCTCTGGCGTAGGCTGGTCCATGAGGTCACGAAGAGTCGGAGGCGACTGAACGAATGAACATATCCTTTTTCTCTCCATACAGAGACTCAAAGTAGCTCACAACTGAAGCACTGCAATGCAGCTTAAAATATACAAGTATACAAGTATTTAAACTGGAATGGGCCTCTTTTCTGAAGAGGAAATAGCTGGTAAATGACTTCCTATTGAGGAAAAGGCCTTTACAGACCTAGAAAAATGTACCTCCCCAAGTTTTGGAAACCACCAATGGGGGGGGGGGGGATTTTGGCACCCAAAAAATGGGTAGGGGGGAGGAGGCACAAAAATACTGTTGGGAGATTTTTGCCTACCTCTGCATTAAACTAAATTGTCCTAGAATTCCAAATGTTTCTTAAGATTTTTAATCAATTGGTAGTGCATGAACGAAATGTTCTACAGATTGATTCACAATCCTATGATACATAATTTCTTGGCATGCGTGATCCATTAAAAAATGTTCAAAAGTGCTTACAAAACTTCAGGGCCCTGGCATTTCATTTCTAAAGTGTTTCTAAAATTTAGTTAATAAAAATTGTGTTACTTTAACGAGGCTAATGAAATTTTGTTACTATTTGGTTACAGTACTTGTGCATGCATATTAATGCAATAATTACAACCATTAAGGAAACTTCAGGGGCTCCTATCTCCTTCATTTTTAAAGCTATTGGGGGTCAGCTTTGATTCTGAAGCTTTTGGAGTGGGCCACACTAACACTTCAGAATGGTTTCTGACTTATAAAACTTACAATTTCTTATGATTTCTGATTTTTAAAGACTTTTTTGCACACCTCTAATAATTTCATCTCCCCTTTTCAGTATGGTGGAAGTGTTAGAGAAATAGAGTAAAGCATGAAGTAATGATTCTGTGGTGTATGATCTAGATACAAGTTGAGAGGGGCAAATTTCTTGCTTCCACCAAAATTACAATTCTTCTGGATCTATTATAGAGATTAGTACCACGTGAAAGCCAGTGATGAGTGTCATGCAGGCACACAGCAGACCCAAGTTATCACCTCTGTAAAAATCAAAGTAAAGTAATTTCCCTCTTGTTTCTATAAATATTCCTATATTCAAAGAGCCTATCAAAAGTGGATCATCAAATACACATGCACACACAAGCACAGGCACACACATTTCAGTCAGTATTTCTATACACAGATTTACTCTAATCTCAACAGGGTGCCCATATCATTTTTAGTGCAGTAGCAGCTGGGACATCTTCACCACATGTTTCAAAGAACAAGGCTGTAGGCAATCCAGATGATATTCAATAGTTTCACAAAAATATTCCTAGCATGCAAAGAAATATTCATTTTATAAAGAAGGTGCCCTTTATTTTGTGGGCTGAGCAAAAATGAAGCAAGAATTACTTTCACATGATTTGTGATAATTGATTATTTTCTTTGCACAAAATTCACACTTGGTTGATTTGCACAGAGAACAACATTTTCTGTACAGAAAGAAATGGCTGATCTTTTCTGTACAAAACAAACATGTGCAAATTTTGTGGATAAAAAATCCCAAATTGTAAACAACATTTGAAGACTATGTGGTTTTTGAAGACTTTCTCTCAACACTGCTTCCCTTCAGAAGAAAACCAGAAGCTGCTATCACCTACTGCACATATATCTTTATATCACATCACCCTTTTTATCACATCCCCAAAAGTTTTAGATATTGTAGCATTCATTCAAAAGAAAGGTTCTCATATTCTAAGATTATCCCAGAGTCTCCTTTGCTCCCTTTAAGAAAGAAAGTTGGGGACATAAAAAGTAAACAAAGAGCCTCAATTGGCTTATTTACAGTAATGGCATAACTTTTATAAACAAAACAAAACAAAACATATCTTTGAAGATACAGATATTAATGCTCTACAAGTTAGTGCAGTGTTGCAGGTGGAAACTGGAAGTCATGACAGTGTGATAAAGCACGAACAACCTATTTTTTAATCCAATCTTGGATACAGTCTTTAATATACTATAGCTGCTTCACTATATCTTGCAACAGTAAAGAGCCAAGGAAGAGAAAGATACTGTGTGCGTCCAGGGATATAGAGTAGAAAGAATTTCACATATCAGTTTGAACTCAGTAGCTGATTCATGGTCTGCAAGCTTCTAGTGGAAATAAATTAGAACTGAGATAAGATATAAACTGAGCAGCTCTTGTAATACCACCGAACCTTGACTGTTATGGTTCCTTAATCTTTAGTTTCTTAAAAAGAATTAGATACATTGAAGATGCTATATTAAAAGAAAAATATAACTGAGTAATAGAATGGGCCTGTGCTACTTAGGCTTGCTGGTGGGAAGTGAAAATGACCCTGGTATCATTCTCAAAGTAGTCTGCCAGTTTGCATGCCTGGGCAAAACAGAAGCAGTGCAACAGTATTTGTAATTTTCAGAAGCCGGGTGTTACTCTTCAGCATCAAAGAGAAAGAAGGTGAGAAAGAACACAAGTGGGCCTCAGAGCATCTTGTCTGAACTTGCCCCTGATAAACTAAACACAGCCATAGAGAAAACATTCATAAAGAAAGCATCCCAAGAGGCTGAACAAATTGATTCAACAAGCCAATTTCAAATTCTTTCTTCTCTCAAGAGGCAATCTTCCAATAAGCTTGGAGTCCTGGGCAGATTTTTCATTTTGTATCACCAATAAATATCTCCTCTCTAGGTTACTGTACTAATAATCTATGAAATGTTCTTTCTGTTGCTAGGAGCAGTTCAAGAAAGTAGTGTTTTTTGAAATATTTGCATTCCCTTGGTCCTACAAGATTGCAAAAGATAATAACACTGTGGTCAGAAATAGATGTTTGCATTGGTTGTGTAATATTTTAAAAATCTCTTCTCACTTTTCTACCTCTCCCCACTACACTAAACCACCTGAAAATAAATAATTTCTATCCCCTTTCTTGCATGTTTTTCTATGGTTAGCGTTGCAGAAGCTATTGTCCTTCTTTAACTGAAGGTGACATAATTAATGAAGAAACTTTCCTACAACTGTAATGGAAAAAATATGGGCATTCACTTGAGGAAAGAGGCACAATACAGATCGTACATGAAGAAGATTTGCTGAAAGTGGGGCTTTGGTGAAAGTGGGACTTTGTGGGATAATATCCTGAAGATGCTGCCTGGTTGCTTCAACCGCAAAGAGTAGCTGAATTGTATTGTATGCATGTATCCTAAAATAATAAAAAAAACCACATACATTATATAGACAGACATAGATAGAATCACAGAATCATAGAGTTGGAAGAGACCTCATGGGCCATCCAGTCCAACCCCCTGCCAAGAAGCAGGAAATTTGCATTCAAAGCACTCCTGACAGATGGCTAGGACAGATTGTGATATCCAAACCTGGAATGGCTCTTGTGTCTACACAGATCACTTATTCCAGGGCTATTCTAAAGTGGTAAATGCTAGATCATGCCAGGGATAATGGCCTCCCAACTCCATGGATTTTGAAATGAATGACCTTCCATGTACATATTAGAGACATTCAACACATTGCTGAAATAGCATACATTCATATATTTTATTCCATGTCAAATTTCACTATTGTTTAATGGGTGTATGCACAGTAAAATACATTGTATTGCTTCGGCAACGTTATTTTCACCCTACTGCTGAGTCTAGTTTGACAGATGCACACTGGCATAGCAATTAGCAAAAACAAAAGAAAGAAGGATGATACTCCAGGACACAATTTAGACATATCCAGAAAAAAAATCATGCTTTTAGTTGTTAGTTTCATCCTCATATCAAATCCTAGACTGAAAGCGAGTAAATGGACATTGAAAAGACATACTGAGAACTTGGGTTAATCATTCTTTATTATTATTATTTTGCTTTTCATAATGATTAAAAGAATGCTGCCACCACATTGAATCTCAGAACTGCCATGGGAAGCTATTTTCTTCCCTAGCAGTATCTCTGCAGAGGTTAACATCTTATAGTTCTCCTGTCAGGCTGCTTGCTTATAATGGTGTTCTGTTCTATATAGCTGCTCAATAATGAATTTTAAAGTACAGATATGTGTTGTGCCATGCACTTTTTTAAAAAAGCAATGTATGACAATACAGCACACAAAAGAAGACAAATCACAGCAATATAATCCCTTTCCTTTAAAGAAAAAATAACTATAAATTGCCTAGAGCACTTTGAGAATTTCTGTGTACATTTATTCATATGTCTGGATTTTTAGAACCTTGACCTACCAGCACAATACTTCTTTTTTCTGAACCTCTATGTGCATTTCAATGTATGTAAAGAAAGGCAATTTAGCAGTGCTCCCCAAACATATGGCAAGAGCTCTCTAAAGCAGTGTTTAGGTGTTCAAAAAGTAGGACAACTAGCATATGAAGTGGGAAAGCATGCTAATTCTGTCTTCCTCTGTCATCTTCTCACAATTGGTACTGCTATACATTTTGTAGTTTCCAGTTCCACTGAAGGACCCCCCCTCCTTTTTTTTTAGAAGGGCGCTTTTTCCTGCGGGTTGGGGTGGAAATAGAAATGACAATGGGGAATGGACAATGAAACAGGCTTCTCTTCTTACATATTTACAATATCTACTTTCAGAATGCCTGAACAGAACAGCACTAGAGATTTAAAGATGAGCTTTAGGCTAACCTTTAAAAAATGGAATAAACACTGAGAACTGGGATGCTCTGGCCCTTGAACATTCTAACTGGAGGTCAACTGTTACTGACAGTGCTGTGGAATTTAAATATTATTATTATTATTATTATTATTAAACTTTATTTGTACCCCGCTAGCATCTCCCAAAGGGACTCGATGCGGCTTACAACAGGCCGGAGCCCAGCACAACACAATACAACAATACAACAATACAAACATAGAAAATAAAACAGTAAAAGCAGAGAACAGTGGCAATAAACAATACAACGGGACATATTAAAAAAAACTGAGCCGGCTGAAGTGGGGTACAGGGTTAAAAGTGCTGAAGAAAGTGTCGGGGGATATGAGATTAAAGTATAAGTGCGGTGTGCGTTGAGAGTGGTCTTGACTCTACTAAGGTGCTTCTGGGCTTTAATAGTGGGGTTCCTAATCTGAGAAGGCACGCTGGAATAGCCAGGTTTTCAGGTTTTTTCTAAAAACCGCCAAGGTGGGGGCCTGTCTGAGATCTTTCGGGAGG
>NW_026847749.1:10116-24727 GCF_025583915.1 Anolis sagrei ordinatus | reverse complement strand
ATTCTGCCTTGGTTAGACCACACCTGGAATATTGTGTCCAATTCTGGACACCACAATTGAAGGGAGATGTTGACTCTAAGCAGGAATGTGTCCAGAGGAAGGCAACTCAAAAAATCAAGGGTCTGGAGAACAAGCCCTATGAGTAGTGGTTTAAAGAGATGGGCATGTTTAGCCTGAAGAAGAGAAGGCTGAGAGGAGTCGTGATGAAGGTCTTGTATAAATATGTGAGAGGAAGTCATTGGGAGGAGGGAGCAAGCTTGTTCTCTGCTTCCCTGGAGACTAGGACGTAATGGAACAATAGCCTCAAACTACAAGAAAGGAGATTCCCCCTGAACATGAGGAAGAATTTCCTGACTGTGAGAGCTGTTCAGCAGTGGAACTCTTTGCGCGGAGTGTGATGGGGGCTCCTTCTTTGGGGGCTTTTAAACAGAGGCTGGATGGCCATCTGTCAGGGGTGATTTGAATGCAATTTTCCTGCTTCTTGGCAGAATGGGGTTGGACTGGATGGCCCATGAGGTCTCTTCAAACTCTAGGATTCCATGAGTCCATGATTCTTGCAAAACTATGACTCTCCTGGTCCCACAGTCATGGGCATTGAAGTGGTGTCCAACTACATTAAATCTCCAGTTTAGATGCAGAAGTATGAAACTGAAGTACCTCTGAAAGATGCACACAGAGGTTTTTAAAAGAAAGACAGCCTGCCATCCACCGAAGCAAGCTATTCCACAGTTAGGAGATCTTCCTCATGTTCAGGAGGAATCTCATTTCTTCTCATTCAAACTCTGGAACAGCAGAAAAGTAGCTGGCTCCATCTCCTACACAGCTCCCCATCAGATATGTAAACATTGCAGAAGTCCGAGTTACCCCAACCAGGACAGAAATCATCATCCTTGCCACCAGAACTCAGAATGTTCTGGGAGAAAAGGGACACCGTATCCGTGAACTGACAGCTGTTGTGCAGAAGTGGTTTGACTTTCTCGAAGGAAGTGGTGAGCTCTATGCAGAGAAGGTGGTCACAAGGGGACTGTGTGTGATTGCCCAAGCTGAGTCCTTGCATTACAAGCTTTTTTTGGGGGGGGGGCTCACAGTACGTAGGGGCTGTTATGGTGTCCTTCGCTTCATCATGGAGGGCGGAGCCAAGGGCTGTGAAGTTGTAGTTTCTGGCATGCTCCGAGGCCAGCAAGCCAAGTCCACGAAGTTTGTAGATGGTCTAATGATCCACAGCGGAGACCCCATCAACTACTATGTTGACACTGCTGTGTGCCGCGTTCTCCTTAGGCAGGGTGTGCTGGGCATTAAAGTCAAGATCATATTGCCCTGGGACCCGAGTGGGAAGATCGGCCCCAAGAAGCCCTTGCTGGACCATGTCAGCATTGTGGAGCCAAAGGAGGAGATCCTGCCCACCACCCCCATCTCGGAGCAGAAGCCAGAGCAGCCCCCCATGCCGCAGCCGGTCCCCACTGCCTAGAAGGGTTTTCCAGTGTCTGAAGGAAAGGACTTGATGTCTTTACAAATATCTCTTAATAAAATCTGGAAAAAGACAAACAAACAACATCACAGTTGTGCCACCTCTTCATCTCCTCTTCTCTAAGCTAAACCTCCCCAGCTCCCTGAGCCGTCCTCATAAGGCCTGATTTCCATAGGCTTGGTGCCCATAGTATCACTCGCGAAATCCAAGGCATGCCACGGTTGCTCAATGATAGGCAAATGCAGTGAATTTAGGGCATCTCTCAGATGCTACACCTGGCAAAAGGAGATCCTATCTCTGTGAATGATGATGTTTCCACCCGCACCACCTCCGCTCGCTTTTGAAAGTTGTACCAAGGCAGGAACGGCAGCTTCAGCTACCCAGATCTCAAAGGATGCCACCCGGGCATACTTTTCCCTACAAGATCAGATTCCTAGTTTAATGGAAGAGCTTTGATTCATGGCCAGTTTAGCAATAACAGCAATAGGTGTTCCGTGTGTTCCAAGGCTGGTATTCTCTTGAGATGTTCTGCTGATGGTAACTCCTGGTTGCATCATACATTGTCCAATTTTGCGGTCATTAATTGTCTTCATTTTGATTTTGATTTATGGATATCTTGTGGATGAAAGGTGCCCGTCACTAATGTCACTAATTAGTGCATCGTCACTAATGTCTCTCCTTAGATCTTGTACACCCAGGGCTGTGGCTTCTTTGACTGAATCAATCCACTTGTAGTGTAGCCTAAACGCTTGCAAAAACTGCATATTCAATGCCTTCATCTATTTATGCATCTACAGTGTAGAATTAATTCAGTCTAATACCACTTTAACCACCATAGCTCAATGCTATGGAATCAGGGGAACTGGAGGTTACAAGGTCTTTGGCCTTCTCTGCCAAATCGGGCGAGTGCATCACCAAACTACAACTCTCTCAATTCCACAGCATTGAATCATGGCAGTTAAAGTGGAATCAATCTGTGTTACTTCTACCATGCAGATGCACCTTAATGCATAACCAGGGAAGTCGTGTTGCCCCTCTAGTCTGCCTTGGTCAGACCACACCTGGAATTGCACTGTGTCCAGTTCTGGGCACCACAATTGAAGGGAGATGTTGGCAAGCTGGAGGTGACTAAAATGATCAAGGGTCTGGAGAACAAGCCCTATGAGGAGCAGCTTAAAGAGCTGGGCATGTTTAGCCTTCAGAAGAGAAGGTTGAAAGGAGACATGATGAGGGCCATGTATAAATATGTGAGAGGAAGTCATAGGGAGGAGGGAGCAAGCTTGTTTTCTGCTGCCCTGGAGACTAGGACGCAATGGAACAATGGCTTCAAACTACAAGAAAGGAGATTCCATCTGAACATGAGGAAGAACTTCCTGACTGTGAGAGCCGTTCAGCAGTGGAACTCTCTGCCCCGGAGTGTGGTGGAGGCTCCTTAGAATCATAGAATCAAAGAGTTGGAAGAGACCTCATGGGCCATCCAGTCCAACCCCTCTGCCAAGAAGCAGGAATATTGCATTCAAATCACCCCTGACAGATGGCCATCCAGCCTCTGCTTCAAAGCTTCCCAAGAAGGAGCCTCCACCACACTCCCTCTGGGGCAGAGAGTTCCACTGCTGAACGGCTCTCACAGTCAGGAAGTTCTTCTCATGTTCAGATGGAATCTCCTCTCTTGTAGTTTGAAGCCATTGTTCCGTGCCCTAGTCTCCAGGGAAGCAGAAAACAAGCTTGCTCCCTCCTCCCTGTGGCTTCCTCTCACATATTTAAATGTAGCCCTCATCATGTCTTCTCTCAGCCTTCTCTTCTGAAGGCTAAACATGCCCCACTCTTTAAGCCGCTCCTCATAGGGCTTGTTCTCCAATCCCTTGATCATTTCAGTCACCCTCCTCTGGACACTTTCCAGCTTGTCGACATCTCCCTTCAATTGTGGTGCTTTTAAACAAAGGCTGGATGGCCATCTGTCTGGGGTGGGTGGGTGCTTTTCCTGTTTCTTGGCAGAATGGGGTTGGACTGGATGGCCCACGAGGTCTCTTCCAACTCAAGGATTCTATCATGATTCTATGATTCTATAAGTCCGTCATTCTGAATCCACAGAAGGCAGTTTGCTTGTTTATTTCCTCAAAATGTCATTCTTTCAGATTCCACTCTCCTCTAGAAGAGAAACTTCCATTTCTAGTGTACACAAACACACAAGAACAGAACCCTGGAGTGATTTTGGCCTGTACATCACCCGCATGCAATGTTCTCTTCTTTTAGGCTGTTTTAGGATGATGTTGTTGTGGTTGTTTCCTAGTAAAACCAAAACAAACCAGACCCACCTGATCGGAGACAAGCTGCAACAAATTACATGAATAAGTCACACGCAAGGAAAATAAAAACAGATACATCGAAGAACCCTCTGCCTGCAAGAATACACAACTGATGCCCTCCCAAGAGATGCTACAGAAACAGCATTGGAAGGACAATCCAGCCCAACTCCCTTCTACCAGGCAGGAAGGCACAATTCAAGCCCTCCAGACAGAGGGCCACCCAGCCTTTATTTAAAATCCTCTGGAGAAGGAGACTCCATCAGACTCCCATGCAGCAGGTCCCACTTTCAAACAGGGACACCTGCTTAATGATTAAGTGGAACCTCTTTTCCTGTAGTTTGAAATGGTTCCTGGAGCAGCAAAAATCAGGCTAGCTCCATCTTCAACATGACATCCTTCCAAATATTTGAACATGGCTATCATTAGGTTGCTGTGAGTTTTCCGGGCTTGTGCAGGTACAACTGCACCAGGAGCTCCAATTTTGTTTGCTTTGCATTTAATGTTTGTTGTAGTCCTAAGTTTCAGGGACTCTGCAGATAGGTGGCTTCTTTTGGCTGCAATCATAGGGCAAGCCACCTGCCAATTATAGTTAGGTTCCCTGGTCCCGCCCCCTTTTGGTTTTTTGGAGGGAAAAGGAGCCAGTTTGGGTTCTATCCACACAGAGAAGCTTTTCATGCCAGACATAATACCAAGAGTTCCTGTAGAAAACTTCATCATCTTCTAGGGCTTGGCAGGGGAGATATACAGCCTGACCGGGGTTGTACAGCCTTACAGCTCCTTTGGTGAAGGACTTCATTCAGCTATCACGGAAACCTGAGTTCTTTCCCCCTGGAAGTCTACAAAGCTCTGCTTGGTAAGGGTCACTCGCGGAAGACAGAAGCAGTTGGTACCGGGTGCAGGGGCTCCACGCCAACAGAGGCAAAGGCAGACTGCCCAGATTAGAAGTTAAGGATTTCCCCATTAGTTACAGTTAAGAAGATAGTGCCTGTTCCCTGTGGACAAGATTGAGAGAGAGCCAATAGACTGTTAAGAAAGCCTTAAAGTACCTGTTTGTTTTCATTAATAAAGAACTTTGTTGAACCTTTAAGCAATCGAAAGACTCTGTTTTAAGGAAATCCAAAGGCCTTTAATCTGAAGCAGCCCCGGCGTCCCGTTGGACACACGGAATTTATATCCTGTCTACAGTCTTATGTGCAGGCCTATCATGCGACAGCACAGGGCTGTATGGCCATGTTCCAGAAGCATCCTCTCCTGATGTTCCTGAATGCTTCTGGAACATGGCCAGACAATCCGGAAAACTCACAGCATGGCTATCACTTTTCCTCTTCATCTTCTCTTCCTCAAGCTAAACATTCCCAGCTCCTTAAGTTGCTCCTCATAGGGACTCCTGGTTTCCAGGTCTTTGACCATTTTGGTGGCCCTTCTCTGGACACCTTCCAGCTTCCCAATCTTCTCTTGGAATTGCTTTTCCCAGAACTGGACATGGGGTTATTCCAGGTGAGAAGGTCTGCCCAAAGCAGAAGAGAGTCTGGACACGAGATTCAGCCTGGAATTGCATTGGCTTTATTACTTGTGGCAACATATTGTTGACTCATGTTCAGCTTTGGTCTACTATGATTCTTAGATCTCTTTCAAATCATCAAAGGGAGTCTTGGCTACCATGTAATCTTCTAACCTTCATGTCTTCAGGGTAATTACACACCTTGAAAGATGGTGAAGAACTGTCCTCCAAGGCAATCCATCCCACTGTCAGGCAGTTCTTACAGTTGGAAAGTTCTTCCTGATGTTTAGGTAGAATCTCTTCTCCTGGAAGCAGCAGAGAACAACGCAGCTCCATCTTCAAAGTAACATCCTTCACATGTTTAAATATGGCCTTCGTGTCCCATCTTGGCCTTCTCTTCTCCAGGCAAACTGTTGGAAACTCTACCACCTCCAAAGGCAGTCCATCCCACCAACAAGCAGCCCTGGAAAGTTCTTCTTCATGTTTAGGTGGGATCTCATTTCTTGTCATTTTAGTGCATTGGTCCACACTTCAGAATTTGGAGCAGCAGAGAACAAGGCTGCTCCATCTTCAATGTAACGTCCTTCACATGCTTAAATATGGCCTTCGTGTCCCATCTTGGCCTTCTCTTCTCCAGATGAACCATTGGAAACTCTACCATCTCCAAAGGCAGTCCATCCCACCATCAAGCAGCTCTGGAAAGTTCTTCATGTTTAGGTGGGATCTCATTTCTTGTCATTTGAATGCAGTGGTCCACACTTCAGTCTCTGGATCAGCAGAGAACAAGGCTGCTCTTACATCTTCAATGTAACATCCTTCACATGCTTAAATATGGCCTTCGTGACCCCTCTTGGCCTTCGCTTTTCCAGGTGAACCATTGGAAACTCTACCATCTCCAAAGGAAATCCATTCCACTGTCAAGTGGTTCTTACAGTCGGAAAGTTCTTCCTGATGCTTAGGTGTCCATGGCTCCATTGTGTCTTTGTCTCTGGAGCAGCAGAGAACAAGGCTGCTCCATCTTCAACGTGACCTCCTTCACATGTTTAAATATGGCCTTCATGTCCTCTCTTGGGCTTCTCTTCTCCAGGTGAACCATTGGAAACTCTACCATCTCCAAAGGCAGTCCATCCCACCATCAAGCAGCTCTGGAAAGTTCTTCTTCATGTTTAGGTGGGATCTCATTTCTTGTAATTTGAATGCAGTGGTCCGCACTTCAGTTGCTGGAGCAGCAGAGAACAAGGCTGCTCCATCTTCAGTGTGACATCCTTCACATCTTTAAATATGGCCTTTGTGTCCCCTCTTGGCCTTCACTTCGCCAGACAAACCATTGGAAACTCTACCATTTTCAAAGGCAGTCCATCCCACCATTAAGCATCTCTAGAAAGTTCTTCTTCATGTTTAGGTGGGATCTCATTTCTTGTCATTTGAATGCAGTGATCCGCACTGCAGAATTTGGAGCAGCAGAGAACAAGTCTGTTCCATCTTCAATGTGACATCCTTACATGTTTAAATATGGTGTTTGTGTCCCCTCTTGGCTTTCTCTTCTATAGGCAAACCATTGGAAACTCTACCATCTTTAAAGGCAGTCCATCCCACCATTAAGCAGCTCTGGAAAGTTCTTGTTCGTGTTTAGGTGGGATCTCATTTCTTGTCATTTGAATGCAGTGCTCCACACTTCAGTGTGGCATCCTTCACATGTTTAAATATGACCTTTGTGTCCCCTCTTGGCCTTCTCTTGTCCAGGTGAACCATTGAAAACTCTACCATCTCTAAAGGCAGTCCATCCCAGCATTAAGCAGCTCTGGAAAGTTCTTCTTCATGTTTAGGTGGCATCTTATTTCTTGTCATTTGAATGCAGTGGTCCACACTTCAGTGTGGCAACATTCACATGGTTAAATATGGCCTTCGTGTCCCATCTTGGCCTTCTCTTCTCCAGGTGAACCATTGGAAACTCTATCATCTCTAAAGGCAATCCATCCCACCATTAAGCAGCTCTGGAAAGTTCTTCTTCATGTTTAGGTGGGATCTCATTTCTTGTCATTTGAATACAGTGGTCCGTACTTTCGTCTCTGGAGCAGCAGAAAGCAAGCTTTGGCCACCTTCCGCAAAGCAGTTGGCGATGGGACCAAGCAAGGCCCCTTTCAGAGCAATGTTATGCCTGCAGTCCATTTCCTCGAACAACATGGAGGGTCACACGGGGATACATTCTTTCCCTCCCCCTCCTCTCCTCATCCCACAACAAGTCACAAATTGTTCATGTCTGTGATCCCTTTTGATGGGAGCTCATTCAGCAGAGTAACATTATGAAACCGTTACTGTCTTTAAAAGGGTTGGATAGCTAGGAGGGGTGTTTGTGTAATCCTCGGCTAAATTTAGCATGGGATTTCAACGTTTGTCTCCTGTTCTCTCATTCATACACAAACACACACAGAAGGAGAATTATAGTCTTATGTTTCAAAGTTCTCCGGGTTTCATGTGCAGAGTGCCTCTCATATCTAAGAATCAAGGGTGGGTGGCATCTATTTAAAACAGGAGACAGAGAGTCATTAAAGAGTTATGGGCCGTGGTATTTTGTTGGGTTCGCCACAGTAGTGGAAAACTCCAGAAAGATCAGTTGACTTGTGTTATGTAAAGTTATATAACTTTGAAGTTCTGCAAAGCCCTTGGGGAGATGGCACTAGGCCAAGTAGCAGGAAGGGGCAAATATCAAGTTCTTTTTTTTCCTCCAAAGATTCTTGGAGCTCGTTTCATCTGAAAGCAACACTGGGCAAATTGGGGGTGAGGGGGTGGGGGTGGCTGTCTGTCCGAACCAGTGGTTCCCAACTCTTTTTTGACCAGGGCTACTTTGACCAGGGACCACTTGACCAGGGACCACTCTCCAGCATTAGTACCAAAAGAGTTATGAATCCGTTTTTGGTCAACTTTAGCCAGTGGGATTTTGGCCTGTATCAATAGGATTAGAGTGTCTAGATCAGTGGTTTTCAACTTGTGGGTTCCGAGGTGTTTTGGCCTACAACTCCCAGGAATCCCAGACAGTTTACCAGCTGTTAGGACTTCTGGGAGTTGGAGGCCAAAAACATCTGGGGACCCCAGGTTGAGAACCACTGGTCTAGATCTAGGGAAGTCATGCTCCCCATGCTCTATTCTGCCTTGGTTAGACCACACCTAAAATACTGTGTCCAGTTCTGGGCACCACAATTGAAGAGAGATATTGACAAGCTGGAATGTGTCCAGAGGAGGGCCACTAAATTGATCAAGGGCCTGGAGAACAAGCCCAATGAGGAGTGGCTTAAAGAGCTGGGCATGTTTAGCCTTCAGAAGAGAAGGCTGAGAAGAGACTTGATGTTCTGCTGCCCTGGAGACTAGGATGCAATGGAACAATGGCTTCAAACTACAAGAGAGGAGATTCCATCTGAACATGAGGAAGAACTTCCTGACTGTGAGAGCCGTTCAGCAGTGGAACTCTCTGCCCCGGAGTGTGGTGGAGGCTCCTTCTTTGGAAGCTTTTAAACAGAGGCTGGATGGCCATCTGTCAGGGGTACTTTGAACGCAATTTTCCTGCTTCTTGGCAGAATGGGGTTGGACTGGATGGCCCAGGAGGTCTCTTCCAACTCTATGATTCTATGATTCAGTTTGGTTATTTGAGGTGGTGATTCAGAAAATTGCATTGGATAGACCACATCAGCTCTAGTTTCTGATACTGAGCATATGCCACGCAGTAGTCACCATCTGCTCACCCACTGAAAACCATATTTAATAATCTAGAGTCGTGGAACTTATTTTAGGTTTCGTGGCCCAACAGTGGGCCATGGCCCACAGGTTGGGAACCACTGGTCTACACTCTGTAGTGGAAGCAGCCTGATGCCATTTTAATTGTCATAGCAATATGACATGGAATTCTGGCATTTGTATTCTGATCAGGTACTTTGCATTTTCTGCTAGGGAGCTATAGTTTGCTCCTCTGAACTTTAGAATCATAGAATCAAAGAGTTGGAAGAGACCTCCTGGGCCATCCAGTCCAACCCCATTCTGCCAAGAAGCAGGAATATTGCATTCAAATCACCCCTGACAGATGGCCATCCAGCCTCTGTTTAAAAGCTTCCAAAGAAGGAGCCTCCACCACCCTCCGGGGCAGAGAGTTCCACTGCTGAACGGCTCTCACAGTCAGGAAGTTCTTCCTCATGTTCAGATGGAATCTCCTCTCTTGTAGTTTGAAGCCATTGTTCCACGTCCTAGTCTCCAAGGACGCCGTATAGGACGCCGTATTGGGGAGGGAGCCTATCTGTTTCTCCTGCTCCAAAAACTGGGGGTGCATCAATATTTTAATTGGGTTTTTCAGGCTATATGGTCATGTTCCAGAAGCATTCTCTCCTGACGTTTCACCTGCATTGTTTCCTTGTGACCTCACAACCTCTAAGGATGCTTGCCATAGATGAGGTGAAATGTCAGGAGAGAATGCTTCTAGAACATGGCCATATAGCTCAAAAAACCTACAACAACTCAGCGATTCCAGCCATGAAAGCCTTCAACAATATGATGTTTTAATTGTCATGGGTCAATGCTATGGAATCCTAGGAGTTGTAGTTTGGTGAGGTATCACCCCTCTTTGGCAGACTCCAACTGCTAGGATTTCATAGCATGGAGCCATGGCAGCTCAAGTGGTGTCAAACTGGAGAACAAGCCCTATGAAGAGCGGCTTAAAGAGCTGGGCATGTTCAGCCTGAAGAAGAGAAGGCTGAGAGGAGACATGATAGCCATGTATAAATATGTGAGAGGAAGTCACAGGGATGAGGGAGCAAGCTTGTTTTCTGCTGCCCTGGAGACTAGGACACGGAACAATGGCTTCAAACTACAAGAAAGGAGATTCCATCTGAACATGAGGAAGAACTTCTTGACTGTGAGAGCTGTTCAGCAGTGGAACTCTCTGCTCTGGAGTGTGGTGGAGGCTCCTTCTTTGGAGGCTTTTAAACAGAGGCTGGGTGGCCATCTGTCAGGGTTGCTTTGAATGCAATATTCCTGCTTCTTGGCAGAATGGGGTTGGACTGGATGGACCACGAGTTCTCTTCCAATAGATTCTATGATTCTAGGTTGAAGGCAAAGGAACAGGGGTTGGACTGGATGGTCCATGCGGTCTGTTCCAACTCTATGATTCCATAATTCTATGATTCTAGGTGGAATCTCTTTCCTTTGCCGTTTGTTGAATATTGTAATATACAAACTGTTAGGCAATATCGACCATTGTGATTTATGTACCACAACTTTTAGTGGATTTGTGTTTTTTGTGTTGGACTGGATGGCCCATGAGGTCTCTTCCAACTCTTTGATTCTATGATTCTATGAAACTGCATTCACTTGACAATGTAGATCAGGCATGGGCAAATGTTGGCCCTCCAGGTGTTTTGGACTTCAACTCCCACAATTGTGGGAGTTGAAGTCCAAAACACTTGGAGGGCCAACGTTTGCCCATGCCTGATGTAGACATGTCTGAAGACACAATGGAGCAACGGATTCAAACTCCACAGAAAGAGGTTTCTCCTAAACATTAGGAAAAACTTCCTACATTGGAAAAATAATGGGATCTCTTTATCTGGAAGTTTTGAAACAGAAGCTGGATGGCAATAATAATAACAATGATCTAGCACCATAAAATATATATGACACCCTGTAGTAAAATGACAGTAAGTGTATGTGTATACACAGGCACATGCAAGGGGAAAGGGGAATAACAAGTCACAAACTGTACTTTGCAATTGCAAAACAAATCAAACAAAACCACACACAGTACCATACAGAGCAAACTGGACAAAGCGTATAATCAAATTATCCAAAACTATAAAACAACGTCAAACAAAAGTCCCCAAAGCTTTGGAGGGCAGGGAAGCTTTTAACTGAGATTTATAAACAAGGAAAGGAGCGGATTCTCAGGGAAGCGATTCCAAGATTATACGGCAGCAAGTGAAAAAGGATAAACCAAGTCAAGAGAGAGGAAACCCTTGGCTCAAGGAGAAAACTAGAGCTCCCAGAATGAACATCCCCTGCTGGCCAGTAAATAAGGGTCTTAAAGATAAGAGGTATTGAGTTTGTTTAGGGCTTAATCTTGAGCCTTTGGGTGCATCAGCACACCAGAGTGCAAATAGATATCTTCCCCTCTGGTTTTGGGAGGCTCCCAAAAATGGATTGGGGGCCCCACTGAAAGCCAGAACATCTACACTGTAGAATTAACCCAGTTTGACACCACTTGAATCACCATGCCTCAATGCGATGGAATACTGGGAGCTGTAGTTTGAGAAGGCACCAGCACTCTTTGGTAGAGAAAGTTGAAGATCTTGTGAAACTACAACTCCCAGGATTCCACAGCATTCGTCTAGGGCAGGGGTCCTCACACATTTTAAACAGAAGGCCAGGTCACAGTCCCTCAAACTGTTGGAGGGTCGGATTATAATTTGAAAAAAAAAACATGAATTAATTCATAGACTCATAGAATCATAGAATCCAAGAGTTGGAAGAGACCTCCTGGGCCATCCAGTCCAACCCTATTCTGCCAAGAAGCAGGAATATTGCATTCAAATCACCCCTGACAGGTGGCCATCCAGCCTCTGTTTAAAAGCTTCCAAAGAAGGAGCCTCCACCACACTCTGGGGCAGAGAGTTCCACTGCTGAACGGCTGCCACAGTCAGGAAGTTCTTCGTCATGTTCAGATGGAATCTCCTCTCTTGTAGTTTGAAGCCATTGTTCCAGATCCTAGTCTCCAAGGAAGCAGAAAACAAGCTTGTTCCCTCCTCCCTGTGGCTTCCTCTCACATATTTATACATGGCTATCATATCTCCCCTCAGCCTTCTCTTCTTCAGGCTAAACATGCCCAGCTCCTTAAGCCGCTCCTCATAGGGCTTGTTCCTATGTACACTGAACATATCTTATTTGTAGTGCAAAACAGACTTTAAAACAATACGATAATTAAAATAAAGGACAATGTTAACAAATATAAACTTAGTATTTCAATGGGAAGTATTTCCCTGTAATAGGCAGTAAGGGCACCTAGAGCTTCGGAGAGCTTCTGTTCAACCATCTCAAAGCTCCCTGCTTGAGCGGTGATGGCACGATCATCAGCATAGATGAACCTCTCTGTCCCTTCTGGCAGTGGCTGGTCATTTGTGTAGATGTTGAACATGGATGTAGCAAGCACGCTCCCCTGAGGCAGGCCGTTCTTCTGTTTCCGCCATCTGCTTCTCTGGCCCTGGAACTCAACAAAAAACCTCCTGTTTTGTAGCAGGTTTAGTTTGAGGCGGGTGAGGTGGTAGTCCTTTGTGATATTATACATTTTTCTCAGGAGGAGGCGGTGGTTTACGGTGTCGTAAGCTGCTAAAACAATAATTAAAAACAATAATTAAAATGAAGGACAATTTTAACAAATATAAACTTAGTATTTCAATCGGAAGTGTAGGCCTGCTTTTGGCTAATGAGATAGGATTGTTGTTGTAGTTGTGTGCTTTCAAGTCATTTCAGACTTAGGTTGACCCTGAGCGAGAGCCGGGTAAATTACCCTGGAGGGCCGTATCCAGTCCCCGGGCCTTAGTTTGAGGACCCCTGATCTACACTGTAGAGTTAATGTAGTTTGACACCACTTTAACTGCATGGCTCAATGAGATAGAATCCTGGGATTTCTAGTTTGATGAGGCATCAGTTCTTTTGGTTGAGAAGACACGTCAGCAGAACTTCCTTCCGCATTATCCATCAGGAATGTCAATGTTATGTTGACCCTACAGTGCATAATATGTCCCATCCAGAGCAACTCCAAGGCCCATCATCACCACCTGCCCTCTATTGTTTTATCAAGGGATTGAGGAAACCCCATTAATTCAAGGGGTGCTTTGAATGCAACATTCCTGCTTTTGGCAGGGGGTTGGACTGGATGGCCCATGAGGTCTCTTCCAACTCTAGGATTCTATGATTCTAAGCCTTTGCTTTGTTCAAAATCCCAAGTCCTTTCCAGTCCATTTTTAAAGAAGTCCACTAATATGATTCTATGAATTAAGAGCCATTCCAATGCCTTCATTGTCCCCAAACTAGCACCCATTTCCCAGCCTCCAGCCTTAAGTAGATGGACTCTCACAGCAGACTTTACTATAAAGTTCCTGCCATACACACTCTGCCAGTCACCAGCTGTAAAGCATGACAACAATGAGAGTATTTTGAATGACTAAGACAGCGGATTGTAATTTGTTCCAATGTTCATTATTCTCAAATGTATTTAGGATACTGATGTCTAGTAGAGCCCTTCTGCACATGCACTAAAACCCAGAAGAAACTGGGATAAAAGGGAGTGGCTGGCTGGCTAAATAACATTTCATGAAAGTGTGTGTGGAATTGGGTTAACAGCTGAAAAACACATGTTTAGAACCCGATTCTGACCAAAAAAATGTGCATATTTGCATGACTATATATCCCTGCAGTTATGGAAAGCACATGACATCCTTCCTATACCTTGGTGTGGATTGGTCCAGCACATGTGCCCACACAGGTGGCTAAATAGAAGCACAAATGGAAAGCAGTAACAGTTAGAACTCTTGGTGGTGACCCCCCCCCCCCCCCCGCCTGTGTAATTCGCTCCCCAGCGAAATTAGATCGGTGTCCTCCCTCCTTTCTTTCAGAAGAAAACTGAAGATGTGGTTGTGGAACCAGGTTTTTGGCTAATGGATATAATGGCACCTGAACATTGAATCGGACCAGAAGATTGTTATAATGGAAATGCCTTTATGATTATATAGCTAATGTTGCTTTAATTTATTGTATTGTATGTTTTTATCTTGTTTTTATAATTATAATTATTGCGGCATTGAATCATTGCCATTGTTAGCCGCTCTGAGTCCTCATGCGGGGGTGAGAAGAGCAGGGTAGAAATGTGGTAAATAAATAAATAAATAAATAAATAAATAAATAAATAAATAAATAGAACTTTCTTTCTTTGTTTTGATCTTTATTCGGTTAAACAGAGCTTAAGTGTATAGTTGGGTGAGGAGAGAGAATAAGATATCTCTTTGTGTGTACATTGAGATATTCGCTTGAGCACATATATGATCCTGTACATCTCGGAGAGCATTTAAAAAAAACCCAAAACTTCCTCTGGATGCTCTCTGTCATTCATCTTGTGGATTTGTAAAATCCATTACAAAGGAAGGTATCAGGATAGTGGGGGACCATTTTCCGAAACTGACAGGTCTGTGTCTGGACTTGGTGCCAGATCCCGCTATTTTTAAACCCACTTATTTAATCCAAATTTTGACACGGTCTGGAAGCACCTAAGTGGAAAGCATGTCAAATCTGTGATTCTCCCTGACA
>NW_026847738.1:0-40066 GCF_025583915.1 Anolis sagrei ordinatus | reverse complement strand
GCACTCCAAGTGGCCAGATACTGGTCAAAGGACATTTAATCAACTACCAAAATCACAAATTTTGTATTTTGTATGTTTGTTTGCTTTGTTCTTTTAGAAATGTAATATAATTGACTGGTTGCCCTGACACGACAAATAAACAAATAAATAAGCCCACAGACTACATTTTAATGACTTATTTATAATTATAACCTAATAATTAAATACATTATACTAAATAAATTATACAAATCTAAAAATATCAATAGATTGAATAATAAGTTTAAAAGCAGACTGTCAATTACCTTACATTTATTTATCTGTTGACTTGCTATTAGCAACAGGTTGCTTCCTCTTGTTGTGCTTACTGCACCCATCAAATCATTTCTGGCTCTGAGACATTACTTGCAGTCATACATCCAAAGAGCTTTTGGAGCAGACAGAAAGTGATCACCACAAAAAGCGATGCCCTTTCCTTCCCCAGTTGCACAACCATCTCATATCAATTACAGCTGAACAAAATAGGTGGAAAGGCTGCGGCAAAATAAAGAAGCATCGAAAACGCAATCTGACTTCTGCAGATATACCAGTCAACAAAATGGCTATGAAAAGTGTCCTTTTAAGCAAGATAAACTACAGGGTGTTTGGGTTTCTTTAATAAAAGGAAAAAAAAGCTTGACTGATGCCTTCATACATGTTAAGACTTGGGGATGAATAAATTGTGTGGTTGATTCATAATGACATCAATTACACTTACGGTACTGCAATAATTCATTCCTTTATTATTATTTATGAGGTGATTTTAGGGTTTTAAAAATGTTTTATGTTTATTGATGTGTTTGGTTAACACACGCTTAAACGACATGGTCAGGTGCCTTGCAGGATGCTGAAGGGCGGCAAAATCAATACATTCTGCACCCGAGAACAATCTGCTATGTTTTGTAGTGCAAAGTAATGATTGCTTGAGCAACATCCCAGGAGTCTCAGAGATAATTGCAATTCCACACAGTCAACGGTCTGTTCAGATCCATATTATCACTCTCTTTAGCAGCTTTATATTTGTTTGTGATCTTTGGCTTTAATGCCTTTCTGTCTCTTCCAACCCCACCCCACCGCACCCCTGTGATCCCAATTAGGTCTTTTTCCATTTAGTATATACTAGGAATGAGGAAAGGAATTCCTCATGCAAACTTTTCATGCAAAGTCTTGGAACAAAGCCATCCTATACATGCCTGTTCGGAAGTTAAGCACCCTGTAGGACTACATTTGTTTTCTTTCAAATATGCTTTCAATGCTACCTCTCAAAAATGGAGGATTGTGACCTTTTCACCTATGTGTTGCTCCAAATGTGAACACTTGGAGCAAGCAAACGCTCTTCCATTAGCATCAAATGAGCTAATGGCAGAGCTTAGAATTACTACAATTGGGAACAACAAATGGTAGAGGAGCGGAGGACTTTGGTAGATGGATTAAAATGTATATTTTGCAACTTCTGGCTACAAGGGCTCCCACATAGAATATGCAAAACATTTTTTTTTGTCTCTAACACTTGAGGGATGAGAGGTGGAATGCCGTCAAATGGATTACTGCAATGCACTCTATGTGGGGCTGCCCTTGAAAACTGGATTACTGCAATGCACTCTACGTGGGGCTGCCCTTGAAAACGGCCCAGAAATTTCAGATGATCCAATGGGCGGCAGCCAGGTTGTTAACTGGGGCTCCTTTCAGAGAGAGGTCATCCCTCCTGTTCAAGGAGCTCCACTGGCTGCCATTCATCTACCAGACCCAATTCAAGGTGCAGGTTCTTACCTACAAAGCCCTGAACGGTTTGGGACCCGCCTACCTGCGTGACCGCATCTCTGTATATGAACCCACACAATCTCTTCGATCATCTGGAGAGGCCCTGCTCTCGATCCCACCAGCATCGCAGGCGCGATTGGTGGGGACGAGAGAGAGGGCCTTTTCAGTGGTGGCCCCTCGACTCTGGAACTCACTCCCTAAAGACATCAGACAGGCCCCAACTCTGGCAGTCTTCAGGAGGAGCTTGAAGACGTGGCTGTTCCAGTGTGCCTTCCCGGAATAATGATCCCATAGCACTTTGTCCTCCAAAGCACTTTACATTTCTTTAGGTCTGCTCGTATACCCTTCCACAAACACCAGTATCACCTTCTGTTCATGTCCCAGCATTACTTCCAATTTTAAATCTACATTTGGCCTTCCCACTGTTTTTAATTGTGTGCTGTCTTATTGATAAGTGTTTATTATAAAGGGTTTATTGTACTGTGTTTAAACTGTATTTATGTTTTACATGGGTGGCCATGGCCTAGCTGTGAGAGATAGGTTGCCATGGTGACAAGGCAGAAGAGAAGGTGGGCGGAGCTTAAGGAGAAAAAGGTTTGAAAGTAACAGTTAGTAGTCAGTCAGGAGGATGAGACCCTGAGAAGAGGAGCGGAGTCAGTTAGGGCTCTGTGTGGTGAAGCAGTATAAATTCAGTTAGTTCTTAGCATTTGTGAATATTTCTTCAGCAAGGGAGCTGAAGGTGAAACCTTGTTAGATTGCTTGTGTTAAAAAGAATCTAACAAAGGGGGTTTTAGGGATCCCAGTAGTGAAAGACTGGAGATCGGTGGTTTGATCCGGTATAGGACAAACAGAGTGAATATTCACAACAGGGAACACTGAAATAATAAAGTACTTCACTGAAGAAGGAGTTTAAAGGATTGTAACATCAGAAGCCTGAATGTATCTCTACCAAGCCATATTGTAACCATCAAGCTTGTGCCAAGTTCAACATCTTAGTATTGCAACAATTACGCTCTGTTAACAATAAACTTGTTCTCTCTGTGTTATAAATCTGCCTCCTCCATTGCTTTTACATTTGGTGCAATCCACTCTACCAAAGTTGCCTCACAACGCAGATAGGGATAAACAGAGACTTCAATTCCAACGTCTCTATATATATAATGGTGGCGGTGTAATCAAGCAGTTTTGGGACTTCCTTATAATTTATGCTGAAATTAGGTGGATTAACATACATATTTACTTAATTTTGGTAATCCCATTTAGGTGGGATTACGCTTCCTTACATTTTTGGTGGCAGACGACGGGATTCGTGTAACAACTGATCGAGTGCCTTAAGTTAATTTTGAAATAAGTTGTGAGGTAAAAGTTGCTGAAAGATGGCTACCAGGCGACAGAGAAAGCTGGCTGAGGAAAGAGAGGGAGTCCAAGAGGAAAGTTCGAGCTCTGAGACAGAGACCGAGCCGATGCCTTTCTCAGAAATGGCTTATAAGTATAAACTAGAGATGAAACGATTGGAGATGGAGAAAGAGGCAAAACAGAGAGAGTTTGAAGAAAGACAGAGAGTGAGAGAATTGGAACAGGAGTTAGAATTGAAGAGAATGGAGTTTGAGCTAGAGAAACAAAGATTGGCTTTGTCTCAAACATCCAGTGATGTTCAGGAAGGGAGATCTGGAGGGGAAATACCCCAGATTTGACGAAGAAATTCCCAAAATTTACCAAAGACGATGACCCAGAGAAATTCCTAATATCTTTTGAGAGATGTTGTCGAGATTTGGGGTGGCTAAGGAAAAATGGATGACATACCTAAGGCCTCAGATAAGTGGGAAACTTTTGCAGATTTATGGACAGATGTCTGAGGATTCTTATGGAGACTATGATCTGTTTAAGAAACAGATTCAACAAGAATTTAGATTGACTCCTGAATATTATAGATTTAAGTTCAGGACATTAGAGAAAGATAAAACTCAAAGTTTTGCTCGGGTGGCCTCAAGATTGTCTCAGCTGTTCGATAGTTGGATAAGGACATCTGAGGTGGAAGATTATCAACAGCTGAGGGAACTTTTGAAGCTGGAGCAGTTTTTCCAACTAGTGCCTTATGATATTCGTTGGGTGATTCAGGATCGCAAGCCATCCACAATTGTAGAGGCAGCGGGTATGGCAGATCAAATAACAACCTTAAAAGAAGGATTTAAGAGAGAAGATCTGCCAGGTGACAAAAGAACAAACAGGCAGCCATTTTATCCACAACAAACGCGCCTACAGCCAGAAAAGGGGTCTGACTTAGAAAACACCATCTATAGGGGGCAGAGTGTAACAAGACAAACTGCTCCTGAGGTAAAAAGACGGTGCTTTCAATGTGGAAAATTGGATCATATAAAGTATCAATGTCCCCTGTTAAGGAAAGAGAAAACAACCCTTTTGTGAATAAAATGAAGGAAACACCACAGGCAGAACTAGATACTGTTTCAAAGAAGAGTTCAGGCTCAGAGCCTCAAGAGAAACAATGTTTGTTCATCTTGTCAGGCAGCCCATTTAAGGACTACTTAGAAACCATCAGTATTGATAACAAAGACAGGAAAGGACTCAGAGACACAGGTTCTGAAATATGTGTAGTGCATCCCGAAATAATCCCTCAGAAATTTCAGCAGCCAACCTCTGAAATAAAATTAAAAGGTTTAGGACCTGCGATACCAACAGCAGTGGTGACTTTGCCAATAGAATATGAAGGATGGAAGGGTATGTGGGACTTTGCAGTTAGTCCTGACATACCATACGATTGTTTAATTGGAAATGATTTGGCTGAAAAGATTGAGAGCTGGGGGATGGTGTGTGAGGAGAAAGAATGTAACAACGAGAGCCCTGAAAAAAAAGCCCTGTGTTTTGCCATACAACAAGATGAGGATGAGAGTCCGGAATCCAGTGCTACAGTTGCTGAGCTTGTTAAGAAGACAGGAGGAGTTGAAGAGATTCGGCAGGAACAAGGAGCCGATGATTCTCTTAAACCTCTGTTTGCTTTGGCTCAAAACCCCACAGTATCGGCGAGAGAACAGCCCTCCGAGTTTGTGCTGAAAAATGGTGTCTTATATAGAGAAACCAGAAGGGTAAACTTGACAGAAGGATCAGTGGCATATAGTCAAATTGTAGTACCTCAAGGTTTTAGAGAGCAGCTGATGAGGGTGGCACATGAGAACCCTCAAGGTGGACATTTGGGTGTGAGGAAAACCACGAGGAGGATCACTAAGAATTTTTATTGGCCTGGAATGTTCCAGAGGATCAAAGAATTTTGCCAATCTTGTGACATCTGCCAGAGATTGAGTACTGGAAGGGATAAAGTTAAAGCTCGTATGATTCCTATGCCAATAATTGGAGAACCATTTTACAGAGTAGGCATTGATATAGTGGGTCCTCTTTGTAAACCAAGTAGACGTGGTTACCGATACATCTTAACCATGATTGACTACGCCACAAGATACCCAGAAGCTGTAGCTCTGACTAACATCGAAACAACAACAATTGCAAATGCCCTGTTATCTATTTGGGGAAGAACTGGTTATCCTAGAGAATTGGTTACGGATTTGGGAACCCAGTTTACTTCCAGGCTTATGTCGAAATTGCTTGAGTTATGTGGAATTAGACACCTGACTTCAACGGCATATCATCCACAGACAAATGGACTGGTTGAAAATATGAACAAGACTTTAGTCAAAATGATAAAGTCTTATAGTCAAGAGAAACCATACGACTGGGATGTCAAATTGCAACAATTGTTATTCGCCTACAGGACCGTCCCTCATGACAGCACTGGCTACAGTCCATTTGAATTGTTATATGGAAGGAAAGCTCGTGGTCCGTTAGACTTGATAAGAGAATATTGGGAAGAAAGTCCGGCGACAGATCCAGTTCCAGTGACGGAGTATTTAAAGGATCTTCAAGCAACAATGCAGCTAGCTAGAGACATTGCTCAAGAACATTTGCTTGTGGCTCAGCAGAGACAAAAAGACTATTATGACTCTACTGCTAAACCAAAGATTTTCAACTTCGGAGATGAAGTTTTGTTTTTGTCTCCCAGCAAAACCAACAAACTTCAATTGGATTGGTCTGGACCCTGGAAGATAATCAGAAAGCACAGCCAGACAAACTATGATATTTTTGATGAACATTCCAATGTAGAAAGAAGAGTCCATGTAAACATGTTAAAGCCTTATGTTGTAAGGTCTGTGAATGTATGTTTTGTTGTTTCGGAAGAGGAATCCGGTCCCTTTTCTTTTTGGGAGGGTGATCGTGAGCAGTACAAAAATTTGGATCGGGTAGAGATGAACATGGAATTGTCCCAACCACAGCGTAGGGAGGTTGTGGAAGTTTTAAGTAAATATAGAGACATATTTTCAGATTTGCCAGGAAAGGTCCAAGGAGTCCAGCATCGAATAAACACCGGTGATGCAACTCCCATAGTATCTCCACCCTACAGGGTCACGGGGAGAATAAATGAATGCATTGAAAAAGAGATTAGAGAAATGTTGGACCTAGGTATTATTGCTCCATCGGTTAGCTCTTGGGCCTCACCTATAGTGTTAGTACAGAAGCCAGACAAGACAATTAGGTTTTGTGTAGACTATAGGAAGTTCACCTTACAAACAGACCATGCTCCATTACGGTGGCTGGATAATGTAAAAGGTACAAATAACAAATTGTTAAGATGGAGTTTGTGTTTACAGGATTTTATATTTGAAATGAAACATGTTTCAGGTAAACGAAATATAGTTGCGGACGCCTTATCTAGGATTCCATAGGTTAAAGGTTTGTATATATGTGTGATTAAAATGTACTTAACCATAATATGTTTCCCTTTCAGAATTGGTGTATGTATTTATTGTTGACTAATATGTGGAATTATTTTTGCCATTCTAGGATTGAGAATGGTTCAAAAATACTTTTTCTGGGGGGGAAGGTGTAGAGAAGTGTTTATTATAAAGGGTTTATTGTACTGTGTTTAAACTGTATTTATGTTTTACATGGTGGCCATGGCCTAGCTGTGAGAGATAGGTTGCCATGGTGACAAGGCAGAAGAGAAGGTGGGCGGAGCTTAAGGAGAAAAAGGTTTGAAAGTAACAGTTAATAGTCAGTCAGGAGGATGAGACCCTGAGAAGAGGAGCGGAGTCAGTTAGGGCTCTGTGTGGTGAAGCAGTATAAATTCAGTTAGTTCTTAGCATTTGTGAATATTTCTTCAGCAAGGGAGCTGAAGGTGAAACCTTGTTAGATTGCTTGTGTTAAAAAGAATCTAACAAAGGGGGTTTTAGGGATCCCAGTAGTGAAAGACTGGAGATCGGTGGTTTGATCCGGTATAGGACAAACAGAGTGAATATTCACAACAGGGAACACTGAAATAATAAAGTACTTCACTGAAGAAGGAGTTTAAAGGATGGTAACATCAGAAGCCTGAATGTATCTCTACCAAGCCATATTGTAACCATCAAGCTTGTGCCAAGTTCAACATCTTAGTATTGCAACAATTACGCTCTGTTAACAATAAACTTGTTCTCTCTGTGTTATAAATCTGCCTCCTCCATTGATTTTACATTTGGTGCAATCCACTCTACCAAAGTTGCCTCACAACGCAGATAGGGATAAACAGAGACTTCAATTCCAACGTCTCTATATATATAATGGTGGCGGTGTAATCAAGCAGTTTTGGGACTTCCTTATAATTTATGCTGAAATTAGGTGGATTAACATACATATTTACGTAATTTTGGTAATCCCATTTAGGTGGGATTACGCTTCCTTACAGTTGTCTTATTGATAATGTTGTGTATCTTATTGTCTATGTATTTTAATTGCTTGTATTGTTGTTATTATTGCTTGTATTGTTGTTTTGGGCTTGGCCTCATGTAAGCCGCACCAAGTCCCTTGGGGAGATGGTAGCGGGGTACAAATAAAGTGTTGTTGTTGTTGTTGTTGTTATTATTATTATTATTATTATTATTATTATTATTATTAAATAAGTACAGGATATATATGCAGAGTTTCATTCATGATAAGATGAATTCTGAGAAAAAAAGGAGGCAGTATTCCTGGATCTTCCATTTTTCCATCGCACAAAGAATAATAATAGAGCACTGGAGAGAGTTGGAGTTGCTGTGCACAGCTCTGAAGAAGCCTGAAAGAAGTGGTGAAAATTTATTCGTGGCTTATCTATCATGTTTTGATTTAACTAATTGGAAGCTACAAAAATGTTTACTATCCACACTCCTGGATGATAAATCACCCAAGGAAAACAACATTAATTAGGATGGCTATAAAAACTCTAAGCAATTTTTCCCAAGCTGAATTTCATGGTAGAGTAAGACCAGGAAAGTAGATTCCTGGGGATCCATAGAATGGATTGCAGAAATAGATTTGCTAGGTGTGTGTTTCTCTTCTTAATACCTTTGCCTACTTTACAAACAAAGGCATTTGGATTGCAAGCAACATGTGTGCTTGTTGCTACTGAATCCAAAAAGAGCCTTTGCCTTTGGCAAATCATTTGGCATTATGAAAGAAATTCATTACAATGCCCTTGTTAGGAAGGACATTTGCCAGGAAATAAGTTGGCCAAAGTCACACCCCACATTGGTCCAGTACTAATGTTTGGGCACCAGGGGCTAAAGTATGCAATAACAGACCCCTAATGATGTATTATGGATGTTATGGATGGATGGTATCCTTGAAGTGACTGAAGGAGCTGGGGGAGGTGACAGCTGACAGGGCACTCTGGTGTGGGATGGTCCATGAGGTCACAAAGAGTCGGAAGCAACTGAATGAATGAACAGCAACAACAATGCTGTATTAAAGAATATGCGGAGCTTGAGGGTTGGGGAGAACAGGGGGTAGAAAATGGTGAAAAAATTAAAATAAGTTCTCCTCATTTTGCTCTGCATTTTGTGGGAATAATTAAAAGCTACCTGGAAGGAAGAACAACTGATAATATAATTGCCAGCAAAGAACAACAGACTTTTTTGTGAACAACATTAGAAGAAACACAGGGTAGGGGAAACCTAAGAGAAAAACAATTACCATGATAGTTCAGTTTATTATGCTTAAGCATCAGAAGCAGGCATGATGAGGATGCATACTTAACCCTAATACAGTCAGTATATTTATCATATCTCAACACTCAGGTGCAGAAACATGGAATGGAGATATGTGGGGTTCTAAGGAGTCTTCTTGGACAGAGGACAAGATGATGTGGGTGACAAGCAGGCAACTGAAGTAAGACCATTAGTTATGAACAAATCTAAAAGGCAACTTGATAGCGCAGACCAAACCACCCGGACAGTACGTGATTTCACAAAGCAAGAGCTTTCACAACATCAAGAGAAGTGATTCAGTTAGTGATCAGTAAAACTTCTAGATCAGTGTGCTATAAGCATTTACATGACAAATGACAATCTGGTGATTTTGGGAGCATTATCAAAGGATACTTTGATTGACTAGTATCATAGTATTCCCTTAGTATCCCCTTAGCAACCTTCAAGGACTTAAGATCGTCTGGAGAGGCCCTGCTCTTGGTCCCGCCATCATTACTAGCATGGCTTACAGGGACGAGAGACAGGGCCTTCTCAGTGGTGGCCCCTCGGCTATTGAACACCCTTTCTATGGAGATTAGATCAGCTTCTCACACCTAACATTTCAGAAGAATCTTAAGACATGGCTATTTGAGCAGGCATTTGTGAATACTAAATAACGGACATAAGAACGGAACAACTACATGACGGACTGGACATTGCTTTAATGAGTATTTATTGAATTATGTTTTATTATAGTGTTATGATTTTATTGATGTTGATGTTTTATATTGTAATTGTGTTCTTGGTGGCATTGAAAACCGCTTCGAGTAGCCGGAAGGCTGAGAGGGGTGGTATACAAATATACTAAATAAAGAAATATCTTAGACATCCAACTCTGAAAACAGTGGGTTCCTTACTGGACTTATATGTAATAACCACACTTATCAGGTATATCTCAACTATGGACTGGGAAGAACAAATACCTTCATCCTGCACTATTGAGAAAGCAATAGAACAACTAAGGGGAACCTTGATGCAAAGTGAGACTGCATGCTGCATGCTGGTTGAGACGGAGATGTTCCTGTTTGTAGCTCCTGGAGTCCTGACAACTGATTGGGGAAGTAAGTTTGAAAGGTGTGTATTATTCTTCTTTCATGCTTTTACCTGCTTTACAAATAAAGTTGTTTCCATTTCAAGCCACTTGTGTGTTTATTGCCCCTGGATCCAAAAAGAACCGTTGCCTTTGGCAAAACACCACAATGAGGAAATTGGACTAAATCCACCAAAGTTGCCAAACCTGGGCTCTTTTTCTCCATGGTGCTAGACTTTCATACATGATGAAAATACAAGAGCATTTCTAAAATTTCTAAAGAGGTATGAATTGAAAAAAGCAAGGGGGAGGGCTTCCTCTGAGCTGCTATGATTATATAAATCAGGACAGCACTGTGCTCACTTACCATATGGATGCACCCTTTCATAAACTAGCATCAATTACCGTATATACTCAAATATAAGCCGACCCAAATATAAGCCGAGACACCTACTTTTACCATAAAAAACTGGGAAAACGTATTGACTCGAGTATAAACCAGGGTGGAAAATGCAGCAGATACTGGTAAATTTCAAAATAAAAATAGATAGCAATACAGTTACATTAATTGAGGCATCAGTAGGTGAAATGTTTTTGAATATTTACATAAAATTTTAATTTAAATTAAGACTGTCCAACTCTGATTAAATAATTATTCTAACCTTCAATGCAAATGTGCTTACGTATCCTTCCAAGAATAATAGAGTAAAGTAATAAAATTAATAAATAATAATAGAGTAAAATAATAAATGTAATAATAACAGTAATAAATAGAGTAAAATAATGAATGTAATAATAACAATAATAGAGTAAAATGATAAATATAGTAATAATGAATAAAGTAAAATAATAAATGTAATAATAATAATAGAGTAAAATGATAAATATAGTAATAATGAATAAAGTAAAATAATAAATGTAAAAATAATAATAGAGTAAAATGATAAATATAGTAATAATGAATAAAGTAAAATAATAAATGTAATAATAATAATAGAGTAAAATGATAAATATAGTAATAATGAATAGAGTAAAATAATAAATGTAATAATAATAATAATAATAATAATAATAATAATAATAATAACAACATAACAAAATAATAAAGAACCTTGACTCGAGTATAAGCTGGGGGGGGACTTTTTCAGCCTAAAAAAGGGGGCTGAAAAACTAGGCTTATACTCGAGTATATACAGTATATTCTAAGATCTGCCCACACCACCAGGGAATCACACAAGCATTGAACTGGACCTGAATGTGGACTGAAAGGCAGTGATGGTTTGTTTGTTGGACTATGACTGGGTTCAAATCCCTGCTTGGCCATAGAAACCCACTGAGTGACCTTGACCAAATCATATTTCCCAGACTCATAGGAAGACAAAGGTAAACCTCCTCTGAATAAATCTTGCTTAAAAAAAAACACCACCATGACAAACAATGATATATTCACCTTAAGGTTGCTCTAAGTTGAAATGAATGGACCGCAGTCAAGAAACAATTGGTTGTGTAAATCGCAACAGCAGTGTACCCACCTCCCATTTAGATGTGCCCATTTATAAAGTAGCACCCTATATACTCCCTCATGTAATCATATAAGCATTAAATCCATTATATATGTATGAAGTTTAGATGTATTTACAAAAACCAAGTCAATCCACACAAAATCAAGAAAGGATCACCATGAACACACACTTTTCCCTTCCATTCAGATTGTGATAGGAGAAGAACATAAAGAAGAACAGGCACCAAATGACCCAAATACGATTTCCCCCTATGCTTTTTGTTTGTTTTGCTGTAGAGCTTTAATGAAAGCTTGTATGTTTGTAACACAGAAACACACGTACAATATGAACTTCCTTGGCTATTTTATTTCGCTCCTTGAGAGATTGAGGGTGCATTGGCTAGTATGTTCTCAGTTCCACTCAGCAGAGCCCTGAACTAAAATTACGACTTGAAAGCAAATGCGGTGACCTTTAAAGGAGTCGAGAAGAAGCTATTTCCAGCATATTACTAAACGCTATATTTTAAAGGTTCTAACCTTATTTGCTACAAGTGTATAATATCAGGAAAACCTTGTGAGCGAAGGTTCTGCATTCATCACATGGCCCAAGTCACTTTACGGAGGAGATGGGGGAAAGTTATTACATTCCTACTTCCAGATACTAAAGTTCAATCCCCTTTTCCAGTTGCCTTTTGCTGCATTAAGTAAGGTTCAGGGATCACTTTCAGAATTACAGGCTTCTTGACCTAACAAAAAAAATATAAAGTTTCCAAGAAATAGCAATGACTGTGTCATCCAGGAGAGCAATTTACGACACATACGCATACCCAGAAGAGCTCCTCCAGACTGCTAACCGGACCAGAGTCTATTTGATATCTTCAAAGCATAAACTTTATTGAGCAAAATATTGTTTTTATGTGGATTCTAATAGAAATTGATTTACGAGACATGGTTTAAAAGTAAAAGAGGGGCAAATGAAAGATATCCACCCTGCAAAGTCCTGTGAGGCCACCCTTAAAGCAGGAGTTTAATTTCACTGAGCAAGTAACAAGAGATGTATGATGCCCTCATTTTATAGTACCTTATTTAATGGCTGATACTCCACAGAGGCCTCAAAAATCTTCATGTTGTGATGCTTAGGCAAACGCAAAATGAAATATAAACTTCACTCCGTTTATTATTGTGACGGTTATGTATAGATTTATATCATACTTCTTGCTGGCAAGACTGCCCGTTTCACCCAAATAAATCAAATCTCATAAAACCTGAATCATGGCCAAAAAGGGGAGGAAAGGGGAAGGAAAGGAAACAAAGACAAATGCAGACAAGGACAGCAGGCAGCAATGAAATGCAAAAAGAATGCGAGGGAGAAATGTGTATGCTTTAGCGGAGTTTATAATCCTGATTGAATCAGCAAGCACTGCTATTGCAAGGTCAAATCTTCTGCTTCAAATGGGAAAGTGTGCACTGGAAATAGGAAAAAAGCAGAGTGGGAACATGTAAATATAAATCAGGGGTTGAGTGTCAATTTTACAATAGACACAAAACAAGTGCCAGGACTGAAATAATAAATAAATACATCACCAATTTAGATGGCTGCAATAAAGTTTTCAATTAAGTTATTGTGTGCTAATTAGAGAGGTAGACAGTCCATAGATTGCAAAATAGGACACATTTACTGCTCAGAGTTGAGAAACAGGCCTAAAGCATATGCTCACACTTCTTCTATGGTTGACCCACAACTAACTGAGAACACCTATGTTCTGGTACGGCAGTACCAGGAGCTCCAACTTTATTTGCTTTATATTAAAGGTTTGCCTGCAATCCTAGGCTTGGGATTTTTCAGCAGGGTGGCTTCCTGTTAAAGTTTGCAGTTTTAGGGCAAGCCACCTGTCCATCATCATTTAGCTTTGGTTCCGCCCCTTATTCTGGGCTCTGGGAAGAGAGAGGAACCATTTTAGTCAGTCACTCACAAGGAAGCCAGTCTATAGGATGCGGATCAGTTTGTCCCATAGGAAAGGCTTCATTCCTCAAAACTATCCGGGGAAACAGAAGGAAAACTATCCGGGGAAACAGAAGGAAAAGATCCCAAAGGCTCTGGCTGAGAGCTCACGGTCTCTCAACCTCACAGCACCAGAGAGGAAATACAGCCCTGAAGTTCCCATTAGATAGCATTGCAGAACCACGGAATTCCAGCTGCAATATCTTCAAGCCTCAGCCGGTAAGGTCTGCTCGATACCCAGACGCACGTGGATTCGGTAGTAGTACCCACGCCGACGAGGCATAGATAGAAAGCAGCCTGGGAGAGATTATAAAGAGTTCTTCCTCATGCTGAGAGAGTACAGTTAATTTAAGTCAGTGCCAGTCTCTTAAAGACTAGAATAGAAAAGCCTTGAAGTGTTGTTTGAAGATTTGTTCCTTAATAAAGACTTTGTTGTACCATTAAAGACTCTAAAGCCCATTACTTCAGGAAATCTCTAAAAATCTCTCTTTGGGCACCCCGGCTTCCCACTGGGTTTAAAGTATACGTCGTATAGAATAAAGACATTTTGATCAGACCCAGTGCGCGACAGAACAACCTAAATATAACAGCTATAACGTTGGAAGTCAGTGAAACCAAATACTCCCTTTGTACAAAAGTGGCTTCCCAACTATAGGTGACTGCTAAACTTGATGAAGTCACTAATTATGAGAACAATTGAAAGGAAAAAAGAAGAAGAAATATCCCTTTTTTATAAATAATTTTTATTGAAAAGATGTTCCAAAGAATACGAGCAGAATAGAATGAGAAAACAAGAATTACTAAACAAAAACAACTAGTAAAATCCCAAAATTTGAAGTAGAAAAAATTATAGAATACATCAAAAGAGTGGGAATAATTTTTTTTAATTTAAAAGTTTTATTACACAACAGTATAAAAAGCACATGTGACAACAACAGACACAGACAATGAGAGACGAGTACAAATAGACCAAATATACAAAAGACAAATACATTAAAAACACAGCCAACAGACAATGGCCGAACCTCCTCCCCCCTACTCTGGTGAGCTCAAAGTTTTCCCTTGTATTTTGCAGTCTATTTTCTTTCTAATTTTGTTATTTATTATTATTACTATTATTATTTTTTCACAAATAAATACTCATTGATATCTACGATTATAAGTCTATTTCTCTAGATAGCTTGATACCTCTCTATCTATATATTTCCTCGTGCCCCCTGTTGAGACGTCCATATTTTCCTGTCTCTTACTTATCCTTTGCTTAACGCTGATATTTCTTATTTTCTAATATATTTCTTTCTTCCTATTGTCCTTAACCTTTCTTATCTTCTTAACCAGTTTTGGCTAAGGTGTTCTAGCTCCCGGGAGCCATGGGTAGTTATCAAACTATACAATACTTGCTCTGAATTTTGGTTGTGGTCCTATATACCTTAACTCATGTTACCAGCATTATAGGAGTCTAATGACCCCCCCCTTTTTTTAATTTTTTTTATTATTAATTTAATTTCTTTTTAATTTCTTTTTAATGCAGGGAGAGTTCATATACTACAGAATATATTGACCGGACAAGAGAGATTTCTGTTAAGATACTTATTTCTAAAAAGATTCAACTATGTATTGCTATGTGTCACAGTCCATCCAGGGACCGCTTACTATGGTACATTTGTATTTTGGCCTCGCGTTGAGACACTTGCAGTGAAGTATGAGCTTTAGGGCGGGTCCATACAGCAGATGTTAGTCTATTTGAAGCTTTATCTTTCTCTCCCCTAACCACGCCTTGACTGGGGACCAGTTTGTAGCCGTTACCGGCATGTTACGTGCAGCGGAGAGGATATATGACAGGTGGTCCATGTTCATTATGTCTATTATCTTTTCAATCCACTCCTCCTCCGATGGTATTTCCTTGGTCCTCCAGACTTTAGCAAGGAGTATGCGGGCTGCAGTGACTAGATATATAAACAGTTTGTCGGTTTCTTTATCCCAGACTTTTCCTGTTAGTCCCAATAGGAAGATCTCCGGTTTTAGGGAAATATTTTTTCTTAATTAAGAAAAAAGAGTGGGAATAATTTAATTATTAGAAAAGTGGGAAATAAGGAGAGAAATACCCCTTTCTGTGGAGGGCTGTCCTCTGCAATGGAATCTTCTAGTTCACACACAGGACATGTAATAATAATAAATAATAAACTTCATTTATAGCCCACCACCATCTCCCCAAAGAGACTTGGGGCAGCTTACAAAGGCACTCCAGAGCGCATATATACATAACATGCAACAGGTAAAAACGGTGCATAGGTATAAAACAAGTCACATAAAATTATAACTACAACCCCCGTCAACACACGTAGCATAAAATCAAAATAATACAATTTTTAAAACAACAGTAGTTAAAACTAGCTGCCATCAATTCACAAAGTGCCAAGTGTCAACTTCAAATGGGCCCATTCAGCCTACTCAAGGTCAAAAGCTTATTTGAACATCCATGTTTTCAGGTTGGAATGGAAGGATTGAAGGGTGGGGGCTAATCTAACATCTTTTGAGAGGGTATTCCGGAGCTGGGGGGACCACCACAGAGAAGGCCCCCTCTTTCATCCCCACCAACCATGTTTGAAACGGTGGTGGGACTGAGAGAAGGGCCTCCCCTGTCGACCTCAGAGCCCACACTGGTTCGTAGAAAGAGATGTGGTCTTGAAGATAGGTTGGACCCAAAGTGTAATAACCTGCACCTTGAATTGAGCCTGGAAACTTGTTGGAAGCTTGCATTTTAAAGGATGTTGAAAGATACTATAATTTTAAAAGCAGGACATTGAATCCTTTTTTATCCTCCTTCCTTCCTTCCTTCCTTCCTTCCTTCCTTCCTTCCTTCCTTCCTTCCTTCGTTCTTTCTTTCCTTCCTTCCTTCCTTCTTTCTTTCTTTTTTATTCTTTGAAATTCTTTAATAGTTATTGACCATTTGGTTCATCTGTTTATCTTTAGTATACATTACAATGATCATTTTTATTCACTTGCATATTGTTGAAAATCAACACTGTGTATTGTTGAAGGCTTTCATGACCAGAATCACTGGGTTGTTGTAGGTTTTTTGGACTATATGGCCATGTTCTAGAAGCATTCTCTCCTGACATTTTGCCTTCATCTATGGCAGGCATCCTCAGAGGTTGTGAGGTCTGTTGGAAACTAGGAAAATTGGGTTTATATATCTGTGGAAAGTCCAGAGTGGGAAAAAGAACTCTTGTTTGTTGGAGCTAGGTGTGAATGTTTCAATTGGCCACCTTGATTAGCATTTGATGGCCTGACAGTTTTTAGGTGTGGCTTATTAGTGCCTGGGGAAATCCTTTGTTGAGAGGTGATTAACTGGTTGTTTCTTGTCTGGAGTTTCCCTGTGTTTGAGTGTTGTTCTGTATTTACTGTTAACATTTTAGAGTCTTTAATACTGGTAGCCAGATTTTGTTCATTTTCATGGTTTCTCCTTTTCTGTTGAAATTGTCTACAGTTTTACCACAAAGCCCACTGGCTCTCATCACACCCTGGATAAATATTTCCATGGTGGCTCTGTGGCAAAACTGCTAAAAAAAACCATGTTACCAAAAAATGGCTTGAGGCAAAAGACTGGAGGCACACAATATTTTCATTGAAATCTACTGTTTGAGCTGCCTGCCTGATGTTTCCCTCATGTGATGAGGGAAGCTGGAATGTTGCGAGGCATGGAGTGATCCGTGGTGTTGTTCATTCATTCAGTCGTTTCCAACTCTTCGTGACCTCACGGACCAACCCACGCCAGAGCTCCCTGTCGGCCTTCACCACCCCCAGCTCCTTCAAGGTCAATCTAGTCACTTCAAGGATCCCATCCATCCATCTTGCCCTTGGTCGGCCCCTCTTCCTTTTTCCTTCCATTTTTCCCCAGCATCATACTCTTCTCTAAGCTTTCCTTTCTTCTCATGATGTGGCCAAAGTACTTCATCTTGGCCTCTAGTATCCTTCCCTCCAGTGAGCAGTCGGGCTTTATTTCTTGGATCTTCTCGCAGTCCAAGGCACTCTCAGAACTTTCCTCCTACAACTCAGTTCAAAAGCATCTATCTTCCTTCGCTCAGCCTTCCCTAAGGTCCAGCTCTCACATCCGTAGGTTACTACAGGGAATACCATGGCTTTGACTAGGCGGATCTTTGTTGCCAGTCTGATGTCTCTACTCTTTACTATTTTATCGAGACTGGACATTGCTCTCCTCCCAAGAAGTAAGCGTCTTCTGATTTCCTGGGGGTAAGGAGGTCCTTACTTTGGTTTTTCTAGTGACTGAAAAGTTTTCAAGGACTGATGAAGAACCGTACTAAGTTGCCTCTGAGTCTAGGTGAGAAAAGAAGACCAACCAACTCAACCTTATTACATTGATGTTAGATGGACTTCTCAGTGAAATCCACCATGGTTATAAATTCCAAAGGGAAAAAGAGAAACCAAAAAAGAGAACAAGGTTCCCTTGTACTCTTTACAGAGAAATATGATAGATACAACACTGACTAAAAGTTAAAAATCCAGAATGATTTCCCCTTCTTTTGCAGAAATGATTAAAAGCGATACCAGTCATTTGTAATAAGCCGCTGAGATAATGTATTCACACTACCAAGGGAAGTTTTGGGTTTCACAGTGCTTCATTTTTAAATGTCTAGGCATGGACACCCTCCCTCTTTTTTCTCATGCTAAAGACCTCTCATTGACATTGTAATACTAGCTGGGGAATGGCTGGTGGCTGTTTCTAAAGAAGGTAATTTTCATAAAATGAGGATACTTAAACCCATTCATTACCTTCTGTTCCCTTGCTTTGTTGTTCAAAACAGACCTCCTGATGTTAGGTAATCAAGACACTGCATTAAAACATTAATATTTGTTATAAATATTTCTATAACACACTTTCAATACACATATGTAGAGAATCCCCACTGGGATGTTGTAGGTTTTCCGGGCTATATGGCCATGTTCTAGAGGCATTTCCTCCTGACGTTTTGCCTGCATCTATGGCAAGCATCTTCAGAGGTAGTGAGGTACCTCTTTGAACATTTGCACCTCGGTGTGATGCAGTCCAGATATGCATTTGCCATATGGGATTGCTGATAGTTTTCAAAAATCTTTACTTAGAAGGTAGCATTTGAGTTTGTACCTTGAGTGTGAACATTAAAAGAAAGTGCGCACAGCTTCCTTTTAAGGAAAGTACACATAGCAGTGAATTTTATTACCAAAGGGCCGGGGAAAGCGATGAAAGAAAAATGTTGAGGTACACAGCACCTCACTCAAATGGTGCCTCAAGGAATTCTAAATTTCATCAAAATTTATTTTTTATCTAGTTTCGGCTTACTATTTCTTGAGTTCCAGCAGAGAACCTTCTTTATTAAACTGACATTTAGGATGTAGTTAATCTCCAAAATTGGTGGAGACCTTTAGGTATTAAGAAAAAAATCAGTTTGAAAAAGCCATTTACTGCTGCTACTTTCCCCCAAAATAGTTGGAAAGGGCAGATAATTTGAATCGCAAGAGATAATTTGAAAACTTAGAGTAATAGTCTAATTAAGTCAGGGTTAAACTAGATGCTATGTCAAGTTCAGAGCATAGAGGGAAATTTTCTTTTCTTCTTCTTTTCCCTTGCAAGGAAGTGATGGGAGCATAACTCTGGATCAAATCCACTACAACTGGGAGAGGTTCCTGCACACTAAATCCTGCCCCACTCTCTTGCACAGAGGCAAAGAGAAGGAAAGAGCAGAGTCTCCACTGCCATCAAGGGAAGGAAAAACCTAGGGAATAAAGCATCTAAGAGGCTGTAAAACAGCCAACTGTCCCTTTCTATACATGGTGGGTTCAGTCCAGAGCAACTGCCACATACTCCTTTGTAACATCTACTTTGACCTATAGAATCAATTGAGTTATGTCCCCTTTCCATGGCACTGTGAGGATTCCTATCTGGGTTGTTGTAGGTTTTTTCGGGCTATATGGCCATCGTCTAGAGGCATTCTCTCCTGACGTTTCACCTGCATCTATGGCAAGCATCCTCAGAGGTAGTGAGGTGAGCATCCCAATACTTTCCCAATACTGGATGACAATACTGGATACATGGCCATAAAGCCCAAAAAACCCCACAACAACCCAGTGATTCCGGCCATGAAAGCCTTCGACAATACATTAAGAAATCCTCTTTAGCCCAAATTCAAGTGTTGTGAGAGACCATAGCTTGGTGACAAGAGTGTGTAATTTTTGCACAAAATCCATTCACCTGGAGGGACTGAGAGGGCAAGGCAAGGGGTCATGAAGATGAGGCACTTGAAAGCTAGGAGCACGGCAGGCTCTATCTAAGGACAGAGGGGAATAGCCCCTTGGAAGAGAAAAGAACAGAATGAACAAGAGGAAAAATCAAGTCAGAAACCCAAGAAGCCACTGTCCTTGAGGAGCAAAGTCTGTACTCAGCAACCCCTAGATCTTTCCCAATACTGGATGACTACAGGAGTCCAAATCTTGTCTTTGAGTGCATCTTATAATGTAGAATGAATGCAGTTTGATATCACTTTGACTGCCAAGGCTCAATGCTATGGAATCCTTGGAGCTGTAGTATTACTGAAATGGCAGGAAGAAGGTTTCAGGAAAAGCGACAAAGAGAGGTCCGGAGGTCTCAAAAGCATGGATTATTTCCAGCTGGGGCCCTGGAGTGGACTTGCGTCCAAAAGCAAACCAGAGCAATGAAATAGGCATTGACTGTCCCTTTTATAGATTCCAAATGCAAGCAAACAAAGAACATGCTTCTACATACATTAACGTCACTCACTGCGTCACCTTAGCATCAAATTCTGTCTTCTAACATGCAAAAGGCATGTCTGTGTATTTCTAGGAGCAGCTTACATCCATCAGTCAAGAGGCCCAATTTGAGTTGTCAGAAGGGAGAGGCCTTGGCTCTTTCCTTAGAGCCTAGTTGTACCAGGCTGTTGCTAGCTGGGCTTATCTCTCTCCTGGAATGTATAGATAACATGTCCCCTCTTCAGCCTCTCTCTTGCTGTGCCTGGACACAGCTTGCTTGTCCGTTAGCATTCTTTTTATACAGAGAGAGCCTGATTTTTCTATACATTTAAAGTACATACAATTTATACATAAATAAATATCTATTTTTCCAATATCTCCTCATCATTACAACAACAAACTGCAACTCCGAAGTGTCCATAGCACTGAGCCAGTGTTCTGGGGCACATCTACACTGACCACTTAGGTTGATTTTGAACTAGAATAGGATAAACAAGTTTCTCAGTGCAGATGATTAGATTGAATCCTAGAGCACCAATTTGAGGCCTAGGAGAACACTGGGATTGTGGCGCAGCTGGCTGGGAGTTATATGCATTAAGATCACTACTGACCGAAAGGTCATGAGTTTCGAAGCCAGCCCAGGTCGGAGTGAGCTTCCGACCAATTGTGTAGCTTGTTGTCGACCTTTGCAACCCAAAAGACAGTTGCATCTGTCAAGTAGGAAAATTAGGTACCACCTATGTGTGGGGAGGCTAATTTAACTAATTTACGAGGCCATAAAAAAGACTCCAGCAAAGCACTCCAACAAAGCATGCGGGGAATGCAGAAGTACTTCATCAGTGTTGCAGATGGACGATGAAAGTGACAGCTCCCCTGGTGGCCAGAAAAGTTAAATAGCCTCTGACTGTCTGTCTATATCTGTTGTGTGTCTTTGGCATTGAATGTTTGCCATATATGTGTACATTGTAATCTACCCTGAGTCCCCTGCGTGGTGAGAAGGGCGGAATATAAATACTGTAAATAAAGAAAGAAATATAACCACCAATTCCAGGATCTGCAGGATCTATAGCTTAACAAGTAATCCCACCTCCACCCCACCCCGAATTTGCATATGTTCGCTGAAAGAACTTTGGGTGTCTGCACAGCTATTCATACTCTGCAAGACTGGTTTTACCCTGCGATGTGGCTTACATATGATTTCACTGAAATGCATAAAGGGTTTTCTTTTTGACTTTACCTATCTTGGTTTAAAAGGCTTAAAGTGAACTGTAGTGAACTGTTATGGGTGCCATTGCACTTTGAAGCTGACTCCAACCTGCATTAATTGGTCAGTGCAAATGTGACCCAAACCCAACAACACAGACTAATGCACCATGTTGGCTCTCTTTGATCTATATAGTAATGTAAATAAAATATGTCTATATCAATTGAAGTTGACCAGAGACAACATAATGGGATAGAATATAAATGTAATAGATACAAATAAGAAAAATGTGAAAAATAGAAGTTTGATTTATGCATCAAATCTTATTTCTATCGACCTCACCAAATCCCAAAATTTATTTATTTATTTATTTATTTTACACTATTTCTATCCCACCCATATCAGCCCGAAGGCGACTCAGGGCAGCATACAAAGTCGGCACAATTCGATGCCATACATAAAATACATACATTGATAAAAGCAAAAAAGAAACATTACAGTACATTTAGAAACATAAAAACAATAGATAATAAAAATTTTAAAAACTATGTCCTCTCATTCAAATCCTCATCCATTCCGTCATCTTGGCCGTTCTTGGGTCATTTTCTGATTCAAGTTTGTCTGTTTATCCCGAGGTTCCAAATACTGGCTCGAAGAGCCAAGTTTTCACTCTTTTTCGAAAGGTCAGGAGGAAGGGGGCTGATCTGATATCCCTAGGCAGGGAGTTCCACAGCCAAGGGGCTGCCACAGAGAAGGCCCTGTCTCTTGTCCCTGCCAAACATGCTTGCGAAGCAGGCGGGATCGAGAGCAGGGCCTCCTCCGACGATCTCAAGTTCCTGGTGGGTTCGCAGGAAGAGATGTATTCAGATAGATAAGTTGGGCTGGAACCGTTTATACTTTCAGAACTATCAGAAAGCAAAGGTGTGACTATCGCAGTCACTTACATGGACAATTTTGGATTATTTTGGATTTTGGATTTTGAAAGAGATGCTCAACTTGTTCTTGCTGGCATAAAATGAAATGGTAGGGTTTTTTTTTTTATAAAGTAACATATTGGTTCACTGAAATAATATCATTCATAGAACAGCACATGAAGTACTTATTTTGAAACTTGAGATAATATTGTTAGTTAATGGGAACACTTAAAGTTATGTTAAGTGACCATTTCATTGTATAATGCTGGATTAAAGATCACAAAGACTGTGCTTAATCACAGCGTGAGACAGAGTTGCCCTTAATATCATTGGGGGGTCACTGCCTCATACCATTCTTTGCATAACTGACAATTCAGCTATTTCAGTCTAGTTTCTTTAACACTTTGAGGAAATTTGTAATGGTTACATGACACATAGAGCTGATTTGCGTTAACACAGACTTGAACCATGGTAACAAAATATTACAGGTTACTTAGGAGTTTCCTTGAAACGTAACAACAAAGGGAGATTATAGCCCTGTGTAAACAGTTGAGCCGATCCAAATACGGAACTGGCTCCAACTGTCTGCACAGCCATCTCATATTCTGTTTCATATTCCATGTCCCAGTCTTGGATGGCCTGAGGACATGGGACAGCACTTATCATCCTGCTCCTGTTCTTCTCCTAACAGTGACCACTGATGGGAAATGGCTAGAGTGAAATCAGCTGAAGTGCAAGAGTGATCGGAGGAGGAAAAGGAGGGAATGATTGTGCTGGAATTGTGGTGCAGCTGGCTGTCAGCTGCATTAAAATCACTCTGACCAAAAGGTCATGAGTTCGAAGCCAGCCCGGGTTGGAGTGGGTTTCCAACCAATTGTGTGTAGCCTGTTGTCGAACCTTTGCAACCCAAAAGACAGTTGCATCTGTCAAGTAGGAAAATTAGGTACCACCTTAAAAGTGTGGGGAGGCTAAATTAACTAATTTATGAGGCCATAAAGAAGACTCCAGCAGAGCATTCCAGCAGGGAAGCATGCGGGGAATGCGGAAGTACTTCATCAGCATCGCAGATGGACGATGAAATTTTGGTCCGAAGACCAAAATTTGCTTGAAGTCCCCAACATCCAGACTTATCATCTGTCCTTTACTAGGCAGAGAGCCTTCTCGATTGTGGCCCCTTATTTATGGAATGCCTTGCCAGTTGAAACCCGAACCATCTGAGAGCTACTTGCTTTTCGGAAAGCCTGTAAAACCTTTCTTTTCCGACAAGCTTTCGATGGGTGAATAACTCGGGACTATGTCTGTTCTCGTTTTTATTGTATTTTAAAGTTGGTTGTATTGTTTTAATCTACTGCTGTAAACCACTCCGAGCCAAATTGGGAGTGGCGGTATACAAGTAAAATAAATAAATAAATAGATAGATAAATAAAGCGACAGCTCCCCTGGCGGCCAGAAAAAGTTAAATAGCCTCTGTGTATGTCTGTATATGTTTGTGTGTCAAAAACTGGCAATGAATGTTTGCCATATATGTGTACACTGTAATCCGCCCTGAGTCCCCTGCAGGGTGAGAAGGGCAGAATATAAATGCTGTAAATAAATAAATGATTCCTCCTTCCCCTTCTATGCTGCTTTGGCATCTTGGCTGACAGCATTCCAGGCTATGAGTGACAATCCCTAGACATTTTGTGTCTGGTGGCCACCACTACAATGAAAACAGGAGGGGGACAGTAAGGATGACCAATGTGTTGTTATTATTTCAAGAATGCTTCCAAACTGGGAGAAAAATGGGCTAGAAATAAAAACAAACAAAGAAATAATTAATTATACTGTGCTGTTGTCCTATAATGCTATACTAGTATGACAGTGAGTGACAATGGCATCCCTTCCAGCTCCTTGGGAATCATGGAAGCTGAGCTGGCAGATCAGCTTCCTTTCCTGGTAGTGGCACTTTTTTTTCACCCATACTCCCAATCCAATTACTGTTGACACACGCCTTGGTATAAAGTGTACTCCCCCTCGATGGACTGTCACCTTGTTGTGGTGAGGGGGCTTGCATGTTCCAATGAAACTGCGGGCACAATGACTGGAGTCATGCACTCCCAGGAGTGGCCGTGGGGGAGGTTCCAGACCAAGCACAGTCCGAAGACCCAAAGATCTCAATGGCGGAGCAGGCAGAGGATAAGATGGTACATGTTACAATGGCTGTGAAGGTGGAAGAAGGCTGCAACAGATTGAGAAGCCACGGTCATGGTGTTTGAGGATTGGGACATCCCTAGCGATACCAAGGTGCTTGTTTATAAAGCTATTGTCCTCCTAACCCTGCTATATGCCTGTGAGACGTGGACTACCTATCTACAGACGTAACATGCAACTCCTAGAATGATTCCATCATTTTGCCTCTGAAAAATGCTGCAAATCTCTTGGGAAGACAAGTGGACAAATGTCAGCGTACTGGAAGAAGCAAAGACCACCAGCATTGAAGTGATGGTCCTCCGCCATCAACTCAGCTGGACCAGCCACATTGTCCGGATGCCCGACAACAGTCACCCAAAGCAGTCGCTCTACTCCGAACTCAAGAATGGAAAACGGAATGTTGGTGGACAGGAAAAGAGATTTAAAGATGGGCTCAAAGCCAACCTTAAAAACTCTGGCATAGACACTGAGAACTGGGAAGTCCTGGCCCTTGAGCACTCCAGCTGGAGGTCAGCTGTGACCAGAAGTGTTGTAGAATTTGAAGAGGCACAAATGGAGTGCGAAAGAGAGAAATGTGCCAAGAGGAAGGTGCATCAAGCCAACCCCAACCGGGACTGCCTTCCACCTGGAAACCAATGCCCACACTGCAGAAGAAGATGCAGATCAAGAATAGGGCTCCACAGTCACCTACGGACCCACCAGAATACTGATCCTGGAAGACAATCCTACTTGGACAACGAGGGATCATCCAAGTAAGTATAATGTGTACTGTGAGGGCATAAAGTACCAACATGATTCTAGCCCTAACATCCCCTTTTTATTGTGATTTGTAAAATACAGTTATTACTGTAACACATTTTTGTTTGAAGAGTTTTCCATTAGTACAAAGAGCTGTAGGCTGATTGCTAACTAAAGCTGAGTATAGGGAGTATAAAATTCTCTTGTTACAGCAGCTCCAATAGCGGTTCATCTCTTTCCAATTATTCATTCATTCATCCATTAATTCATTTATATGATTTATGTTCCACTTTTCTCCTGAATTGATACAACTCAAAGTGTTAGTTATGACTATAAACCCCTATACAGCTTAGGCCAAAGCTGTTGGGCAAACTTGTTTCCCCATATGAGCCTGCCTGGGTCCTTAAATCCTGAGGAAAGGTCCTTCTTTCAGTCGCACCACCTAAAAACAGTTGTGTTACATCTTGTGCAACAAGACAGTGTGGAAATGTAGAACAAGAAAGGAAATGTGAATGAACTAAGAGCTCCTCTTCTCATGGAAAGTTGGTAATTCGAGCAGGTAGAAGTGGCTACTAGTTTCATACTTCTGATAAAACAGAAATAAGAACTTGGACATTTCTGCTATAGCGAGAACAATTAAAAAACTGGGTTGTTGTAGGTTTTTTCGGGCTATATGGCCATGGCCTAGAGGCATTCTTTCCTGATGTTTTGCCTGCATCTATGGCAAGCATCCTCAGAGGTAGTGAGGTCTGTTGGAACTAGGAAAAAGGGTTTATATATCTGTGGAATGACCAGGGTGGGACAAAGGGCTCTTGTCTGCTGGAGCTAGGTGTGAATGTTTCAACTGACCACCTTGATTAGCATATAATGGCCTGACAGTGCCTGGAGCAAACTTTTGTTGAGAGGTGATTAGATGTCCTTGTTTGTTTCCTCTCTGTTGTTGTTCTGTTGTAATTTTAGAGTTTTTTTTAATACTGGTAGCCAGATTTTGTTCATTTTCATGGTTTCCTCCTTTCTGTTGAAATTGTCCACATCCTTGTGTATTTCAATGGCTTCTCTGTGTAGTCTGACATGGTGGTTGTGAGAGTGGTCCAGCATTTCTGTGTTAAAAAACCTTTCATCATGGGAGAGGCACATCAGTTCACATCAGAATTATACTGGGAATGTAAGTTGTTTGTACTTCCTCCCAGATGCATCCATGTAATGACCAATGGTAAGCTGATGACCTTATCAGACATGTCCTCCCCCCCCCCCGCCACGTTACTGCAGGAAGAGGAAACCCCCATCACTTCCCCAAATAAAATGGGGGGAAGCATCAAAATTCCACTTAAAAGAAAGAAAATAACTCAAAGCTTACCTATATCACAGGGGCTGCTCATGATGACCACATTTTTGCAGGTCCACATTTCCTTTCCTCGTGGTGCCAAAGCCACTGCCTGTGTTATCTGATGGGCAGTATATGAGACCATAAAATAAAGTTAGAAAGCAGAGCCCAGTGTTACTTTCCTGTTTTTTAAAAAACCCATCCTATTTTCAAAAGAGTTTGCTTAACCTAGTATCTAAATTACCATTAGCTCTGTGATGTATCACATTTATTTGAACCCATCATGGAAATAATAATAATAATAATAATAATAATAATAATAATAATAATAACTTTATTTGTACCCCGCTACCATCTCCCCAAGGGACTCGGTGCGGCTTACATGAGGCCAAGCCCACAACACATCAATAAACAAAAGCAATAACAATAATCAATACAAAACAGTTAAAATTAGCACAAAACAGAAAATACACAATAAGCAATAACAATAACATATTGCAACATACAGCATTTAAAAGCCTATGGCCGGGCCAAATGTAATAATTCAAATTTAAAACCAAAAAGTGCTGGGCATGAACAAGGTAAGACGAATTAAAATAGGGTTTTCAGAGAAAAAGGAGAGCGCGCAGACAACCCTAAATCAATATTAAAGTGCATTTGAGGACATATTGCTAAGAGTTTTCCTTCTTCTGGGAAGGCACACTGGAACAATCATGTTTTCAAGCTCCTCCTAAAGACTGCCAGCATTGGGGCATGTCTGATGTCCCTGGGGAGTGAGTTCTAGAGTTGAGGGGCCACCACCGAGAAGGCCCTGTCCCCCGTCCCCACCAATCGCGCTTGCGATGGAGGCGGGAGCGCGAGCAGGGCCTCTCCAGATGATTGAAGAGATCGTTTGGGTTTGTACACAGTGATGCAGTCACGCAGGTTGGCAGGTGCCAAAACAGAAAGACAGGACTCATTGAAAAAGACATTAATGCTAGACAAAAGTAGTATCAAAAGCAGAAGATGATAACATACATGGATTGACTCAATGAAGGAAGCTGAGGCCCCAAGTTGGCAAGACCTTAACTCTGTTTTTAATAGCAGCATATTGGAGGTTTCTTATTTACAGAGTTTTTGCAAGTGAAAGGCAATGTGATACAATTAACAGCAAAAAGACACACTCATAGAGATATTTTTCCCATTTTAACTTCTTTGGCATCTCATCTTCTTTTCCATAGTTTATTTCCCAGTAGGATGCCCTCTAACTATTGGTTTTCTCTAGGTATGCTTTCATCATACGATTTGTATCTTATGATAGCTTCTTATATTGCATGTATGATATCTTGGCATGAAAAGTATTTCCTGATATTTAATCTGTATTTTTTTCATCATGTGAATATCTTCTTTTGTTCTAGTGGCTACTACTGGATTGAATTGAGATTTTTGTCTGTCTCCAGTGCAGTATATATTGCAAAAAGAGATGACAAATGAAATAGACTGGTTATGGTAAAATAGCAAATTTCACAGTTGGTCATGGATTAATGGGGAGCAAAAGCAAACACAAATGAAGTCATCCTGATTGTTATGAATGGTCCTCCAGTTGCTATCAAACAAAGGCTAAAGCACAACATAAAAGCATACCAATAAATAAGATCTGTGATTGCCCTTTTAAACTATGGGAAGCTTTCATGAGATACAGAGTGGCTGGGAATCCACACAAATACAAACACACTCTTAATGGATTTGTACCTTTCATCTGTCTGGGTGTGTGGTGATGAAAGATGAGAAATATACCATTCTTTGACCTCAGTTTACCGCATTTCACAGAAAATTATAACAGGGCAATATTTCCATGGCAGACAAAGAACCAAATGTTTTCCGTGAAGTTTATGACACTATGATGTATGAGCAGCTTTATCTACACACTTTAAAAATTTATATAGCATGGGCAAACCACATGGAAAATGCCTTTGAAAGATTAAGGTTTTTAAGTCAAGCTTCATAGCTCATTCTTACTAGACCTAGTTTCCCTCATTGCCCTTCTCTGTCCTCTCCATTACTACTGCTTCCTCTGAAAAACTGTGATAACCACAATAGAGAAAGAGCATAAGCCTCGTAATAAAATACCAGATAATCTATCATCTCCTCTTCCATGGGCTTCCATTTTGCTTTTAGTTTGACATCGCTGGCCTTTGTTTGATTCTTTGACTATTTTTCCATATTGCTCAAAAACGTCCTAGAAGAAAGCAATGTAGTTCCAGCCAATGTCTTCCATTTGCACACCAAGTCCTTGCCTACCTATAATGAGTTCCCTGCTTTCCCAAATTTATATATTTATTATCTATGAGGGGTATTTTTAAAGTAAGGTCCGTTTTGTTGTAGACACTAGTAGTTCGTGCGCATACCGCAACAAGCGCGTGCGTCGTGTACCGGCATGCCTCGGGAACAACTGTGCTCAATTTCCGCTCTGTAGCTAACTTGTACGGTTCTGTTCTGTGCTTTAAAAATGTTTAAGACTATCAACTCACCCGCCGCATGTGAGGATCGCTCAGTGATACGGTTTTTGTCAGCAAGGAACCTGCCTGCTGCAGAAATTCATTGACAGATTTGTGAAGTGTACGGTGATACTGTTATGAGTACAGCAATGCGTGGCAGGGGACGGCAAGTCTATATAAATAAAAATTTAATGTTTGTTTGTGGGATTAACATAACTCAAAAATCACTGGACGAACTGACACCAAATTTGGACACAATACATCGATCAGGCCAACGAATGACCATCACTCATAAAAACATGGAAAAACACAGCAGAAGAGACATGAAAAGCCAAAAAACAAAAAAATGCATTATAACAAATGTGCAAAACCACATATATGCACAAACACACATATATACACATATACACAAATATATACACACATATATGCATATATATACAGACAGAACACATATACACAGAAAGGGGGAAGGAAGGAAGGAAGGAAGGAAGGAAGGAAGGAAGGAAGGAAGGAAGGAAGGAAGAAAGAAAGGAAGGAAGTAGAGAAGGAAGAAAAAAGTGAAAGAAGGCAGGAAAGAGAGACGGAAGGAAGGAGAGAAGGAACGAAAGAGAGAAAGAGGGAGGGAAGGAAAGAGACAAGGAAGAATGGAACCAAAGAGCAAAGGAAGGGAGGAAAGAAACAGGTAGAGAAGGAAGGAAGAAGAAGGGAAACAAGATGGGAAAGAAAAAGAGGGAAGGAAGGAAATGGGGGGAGGGGAAGGGATGGATGGAGGGAGGGGAGGGAGGGAGGAAGGAAGGAAGGAAGGAAGGAAGGAAGAGAAGGAAGGAAGGAGGGAGAGAAAGAAATAAGGAAAGAAAGAGGGAGGGAAGGTTGGCTACAGCAACACATGGTGGGTACAGCTAGTAAATAAATAAAAAAATCACGTGGCTCATCCGTATGAGATACAAGCATGCATTGTTGTGTTCATTGCTGCAGGAGTTTTTTTTTTGTTTAAGTCACTAATTTTGTAAAATTTTCTGTTATTTTAGTTATAATATTGTGGTACAGTTTGATATGGGAGGCTTTTATTGTGTGACACTATGCACTGGGTAATACCAACCCTAGTTTTTTTTTTTGTCACTTCTGCTTTGAGAGAATTGGCCATCTGCAAGGACACTGCCCTGGGGATGCCTGGATAATTTTGATGTTTTTATCATCCTTGTGGGAGGCTTCTCTCATGTCCCCGCATGAGGAGCTGGAGCTGATAGAGGGAGCTCATCCGCCTCTCCCCGGATTCGAACCTGCAACCTGTCGGTCTTCAGTCCTGCCGGCACAGGGTTTAACCCACTGCGCCACCGAGGGCTTCATACCAACCCTAGTGACACTACTGCAGAGACTTTTATACCAGTTCCCCAGACCAGTTTATTTATCCCAAAATACAAATTTGAAATAAACAATATTTCAGTCAGTCTGGATGCATTTGAAGGTGGTTCCTGCTGAAGATGATGAGGAAGAGCTCCGCACGCATGTCTTACAAAACTTGCATCATACTTATGTTATTGGGGGCATTGAATTTTGCTGTTTGTAAACCTCCATGAGTTGAGTAGCCTCTGGGCTGAGAAAAGCCGTATATAAATATGGTAAATAAATAAATAAATATACTTCAAAGTGGGTATTGCGAATCTGAGAAAGATGCAGAATGATAAAGCAAATGTTCTATGATAAAAAGTTACTACTAATAGGAGATTTTTTAGCTTAGGAAAAAGCTAAACAATTGAGTAAAAGCAGGTTTATTAAAAATATTCTTAGTATGGGAATAGTCTCTCCTCCTTCCTTATTTCATAATGGTAGAATTCAGGGTCATCCAACCATCAAAGATGCCATCAAAGATACAAGCATTCTTCTCAACATCCAAAGATTTTCCTTTTTTTTTTTGCCTGCGCTCTATTAAAAACAAACGAGTGTCTATTAAAATAATGAGACTCTGCTAATCTTCCCTCCCCTATCAAATTAACTCCTATCTGTTCAAAGGAAGAACATCTCAATACATTTTTTTCTATGACAGGTAGGAAATTAACTGCATACCATGAGCTATTGAATTCAACTTTAACAGTATCAATAAACATTTCTGATTAAATTATGGAATTGATTTTATAATCCTGACCATTATGTTTTCCCATCAATATCATCATATGACAAGCAAATGTAGTTACTGCTTGCGTATTGATCCCAGGCATGGGCTTCAAAGTGTTCATTTGACTACATTACAAAATCAGACTTGATTTCCTATGGATTGCAGTAATTTTGTTCCATAACCTAATATGAGGCTCCAAGGACAGATGGGATATCAAATTATCCAAAGACATGTTTCCCTCCACCATTCTGTCACCATCACCATCTCCTCCCATGAAAGTCATGAAAAGCCAAGAAAATTGTTCTCAATTCTTTTAATATTTTTTTGTGCAGGATCCAGCTTGCAGACACACAATTATTTTCTTTTTAAAAAATAATTTTTATTGAAATTATTATAGGTTACAGCGAAAGCGGGGGAATAATTTCAAGAGGAAAGTTATGAGAGAAAACAACAAATAAGAACAATTATAATATAAAAAAAACACACATACACTCCCAAACAAAAACTCTATAAAAATGTAAAAAGTGAAAAATACCAAAACAAGAAAAACAAGAAAAAAAAAGGTGGACTTCCATCTAATTCTGCCCGTGTAGTCTCTTTTTGTCTATCCATTTTGTATATTCAATCTTACCTCTCCGAACATATTCTCCCCTATGAACCATCAAGATTATTAAGATCGTCTGGAGAGGCCCTGCTCTCGGTCCCACCGGCCTCGCAAGCGCGTCTGGTGGGGACGAGGGACAGGGCCTTCTCGGTGGTGGCCCCTCGACTCTGGAACTCTCTCCCACTGGAGATCAGAACCGCCCCTTCTATCCTGACATTTAGGAAACAGGTGAAGACTTGGTTATGGAGACAGGCATTCGACGAGTGAGCCAACACCCTGAGATATGGATGGAGGATGATGAGCAACGATTTTAGTGTGACGACTGACCATTATAGTTATTGATTGTAATTGCTGTTTTAATGTTTTACTGTAATATGTATTATGATGTTTTAATGTTTTACTGTAATATGTATTATGATGTTTTATTGATTGTATGTGATATTATGGTTAGAAACCGGTCTGAGTCCCTCAAGAGAGGTGAGAAGGTCGATATACAAAACCTTTAAATAAATAAATAAATAAAATATATATTTTTATTATAACCTCAGTTCAATTATAGGTCCTTGTACCTATTTTCAATATAGTCTTCAATTATTGACCAGTTTGTCTGTTTGACTGGATTACCTGTATTGCTTTTTAATAAAAAAGTTAAAGTGTCCATGTCCTTAATTTCATTTATCTTCTTTAACCAGTGGAACTTCTCTGGTACTTCTTTCTACTTCCAGAGTTTCGCAAAGACGATTCTGTCGGCCGTTGTCAAGTAGATAAATAAAATATCTTCATTTGAGTCTAGATTTATGTCTCTGTCTACAATTCCCAATAGATAGTATTCTGCTTTTCTCAGGAATTTTTTTATTAAGTACTAGCTGTCCCCTGCCACGCGTTGCTGTAGCCCAGTCTGTTGATCTGAAAAAATAATGAGAAAGTGTTGGTTTCTGATATAAGTAACGTCTTTCTGTTTGTGGGTAAACAGTATTTTTTGTTGTTTCTTTGTCAGTGTTGATGTGGAGAGTGTCTGGTTTGCCCACTCTGGAATATGCAACATATAATTGTCCTTCTTCAGGGGTCCCTTTCAAATCTAGGATACTATATCTCTCTGTGTGTGAATCGTATCTATCTATCTCTATGGCTGGATGGCTCTTTGTCAGGAGGGCTTTGATTATGTTTTCTTGCCCTAGTGAAGGGAGTTGGATTGGGTGGCCTTGAGTATTTTCTGTTGGTCATGGGGGTTTTGTGTGGGAAGTTTGGCCCAATTCTGTCATTGATGGGGTTCAGAACACTCTTTGATTGTAGGTGAACTATAAATCCCAGTAACTACAACTCCCAAATGTCAAGGTCTATTTCCCCCAAACTCCATCTGTGTTCATATTTGGGCATATGGAATATTCGTGCCAAGTTTGGTCCAGATCCATCATTGTTTGAGTCCATGGTAGTCTCTGGATGTAGGTGAACTACAACTCCCAAACTCAAGGTCAATGCTCACCAAACCCTTCTAGTGTTTTCTGTTGGTCATGGGAGTCCTGTATGCCCCGGTTGGTTCAATTCTATCATGCTATTTGATTGTAGGTGAACTATAAATCCCAGCAACTACAACTCCCTATCTATCTATCTATCTATCTATCTATCTATCTATCTATCTATCTGTCTATCTCAGTGTTTCTCAACCTAGGGGTCAGGACACCTGAGGGGGTCGTGAGGGAGTGTCAAAGGGGTCACCAAAGACCATCAGAAAGCATAGTATTTTCTGTTGGTCATTGGGATTCTGTGTGGGAAGTTTGACCCAATTCTATTGTTGGTCAAGTTCAGAATGCTCTTTGATTGTAGGTGAACTATAAATCCCAACAACTACAACTCCCAAATGTCAAGGTCTATTTCCCCCAAACTCCATCTGTGTTCATATTTGGGCGTACTGAGTGCTTGTGCCAAGTTTGGTCCAGATCCATCATTGTTTGAGTCCACAGTGCTCTCTGGATGTAGGTGAACTACAACTCCCAAACTCAAGGTCAATGCCCACCAAACCCTTCCAGTATTTTCTGTTGGTCATGGGAGTTCTGTGTGCCAAGTTTGGTTCAATTCCATCGTTGATGGAGTTCAGAATGCTCTTTGATTGTAGGTGAACTATAAATCCCAGCAACTACAACTCCCAAATGACAAAATCATAATTTTTTTGAGTGATGGTCACTCCTTGTGTTGTGAGACGTTTTGTTGCCAAATTTGATGTGATTTCTTTCATTGGTTCTTTTGTTTTTAAGGTACTCAATATGCACAGAGCATTTTTATATATATAGATTATCTGCATTTCTTCATGAAAAACTTTCCAGTATTTCTGAGTTTCCACACAGCTCCACCATAGGTGAAAAAAACTCCCATCGTGTTCATTACATTTCCAGCAGGCTTTTGATACTTCTTTATACATGTGATTTAATTTGACTGGAGTCATGTACCACCTATGGAACATTTTCATCCAGTTTTCTTTTAGATCAGTTGCATAGGTATATTTAAGCTTTTCGTTCCACATTATTTCCCAATCACACATTGCTATTAGTCTTTTAAAATTCTCTGCCCATTTTAGCATACAGCTTTTTATTAGGGTTGGGCGGTTTCGTTCGTTAATTTCGTAATTCGTTATTAATTCGTATTTAAATTAGCTTACGAACCGATATTGAGCCATGCAGGAGTAATTAAAAATCGAAACGAATTTTTTCAATTTATTTCGTAATTGTTTCGTAATTGTTTCGAAAAATCGTTTCGTAATTGTTTCGTAATTATTTCCGTATGTCTGGTGCAAGTTTTAGGGTTGTTGTTTGTTTTATCAGTGATAAAAAATAAATTATCACACCAACAGTCAACAACAGAGGAGAGGGAAGCTTCAGAAGTTCCCCCTGTCCCATTTGGAGGGTTTTTTAGCATATTGCGCAATCGCGTCGGCCATTAACGAATCGTTTCGTAATTGTTTCGGAATCGTTTCGTAATTGTTTCATAATTTTACGAAATTTCGTATATTTCGAACTTTTTTAAAGGAAAATTTCGGAATTCTTTTAAAAAACGAAACGCAAAACCCCATAAAAACGAATCGAGTTTAGAAACAAATTTTTCCATGGTTACCCAGCCCTGCTTTTTATTAGTTCAGTCTCTGTTGACCATTCTAACAGTTTTTCATATAATTTTGTTATACATTTTGTTTCAGTTTTCAGAAATTTGTCCCAAAACACTTCCTTGATTCGGAATCCTTGCTTTATATCTTGATTATATTGTTCCAATTGTTTTCATGTGTCAGGACTTAACCTTCCTCTCTTAACAATGATCAGCAATCTATCATGCTTCTGCTGGGTAACACAAGCACTATTTATTAACAAGAAGGAACAAGGCATTATTTATCATGCTCTCATTCAAGCAATCCAACCAAAGCCAAAAAAGAAGGAGGTGCAAGTTTCCTCGACTGGGGGAGCCTTCCACTCTATCTTTCTCAGTCGACTCTATCAAAGATAATAGTTACATGTTGGCCCATTCCATTTCGCCATAAGGTTTAATGTTCTGTTAAGAGAATGCATAATTCAAACCCGCCCATGTTATTCTGATCCATGCATAACAGTAAATCAAGGGTGTAATCATGCTAGATATTTATGTCCAGAGCGAGCCGAAGAGGTAGCCTAATCAGATCAGGGAAGTTTCCGTTACTAAGCCTCCCTGATCAACCGTTGTCATTTTGTTTTTCAGTTCCTCCCCTGTCAAAACCATTGCAATGGTGGAGGCACCTCGCTGACATTATATAACTAAACAAAGAACAGCCAGTTCAGACTATAAGCTACCTTGTCAACTCCCAGCATTACCACATGCCTGCTTGAGTATCACTATGTTACCTCAAGGTGTCTTTTCAAACCAGCAAGTCATGTTTCTTCCTGTGTAATTATATGAGCATCTGTTTCAAAAAGCCCAAGTAATCCTTTGGGCTTTGCAGGTCAGCTGAAGGCTTGCATTCTGATTACGGGCGCTGGATTAATCTTTAATATTTGCAGAAGTATTTAGAGTCATAACAAGGATTTGCTTCGACAAGCCCCACAGAAACAAGGACAGGTTCTTTCTGATACTGTTCTCCTCCTGAACAAGTTGGCTTTAAATAGAACAGTGTCATAAAGGTGTGGATTTATGAAGAACTAGCTATCCCCTGCCACGTGTTGCTGTGGCCCAGTCTCGTGAGCTAAAAATAAAGTAATGAGAAAGTGTTGGTTTCTAATATATGTAATGTCTTTATGCTTGTGAGTTAAAAGTATTTCTTGTTGTTTCTTTGTCATTGTTGATGTGGAGATTGCCTGGGTTGCCTACTCTGGAACATGAAACATATAATTGTCCTTCTTTAATTTTCTTCAATTACTGAGGTAACCTTTCTCCAAATTGTGGAAAAAATCCTGAGATATTTCACCCTAACCCTGAGCTGCTATGATTAGAAAGAACAGGTCTTCCTCTCTCTAAGCACAAGGTCAGTTTTGGAGATGAAGTAATGCTCAATAGTACTCAATTACTATTTCTCTCTATTTCTCAATAACGCAATTACTCAATTACTATCTCAATATCTTAATATATCGCTCTCTATAACTCAATAGGCTTCTCTTTATCTCTATATCTATCTATAAGTCAATAGGCTTCTCTTTACCTCTATATCTATCTATAACTCAATAGTACTCACAATGGGTTTTTCAGAGCTCCCTGCCTGACCAACAGCACATCTGAGGTTCTTTTCTCTACTAAAGGAGGCAGGGGAGATTCCAAAATGGAGATCTCAAGCCCAGGAAAAAGGGCGGACTCCTAATCCAAAGAGATACTTTCTAAACCAATAACTGCAGAGAGCCTGCAGCCTGGCTCTCCAGACTCTGATACTGTTTAACTTCCAGGGTGCTGCTGGGTCTATAGCAACCCTGGGGAAATGCAAAGGAATGCTATCCCATGCAGCTAAAAGTCAAAGTTCTCTTGCTTCTGGGTTGAGAAAATCGGCCGTCTACGAAGACGTTGCCCAGGGGACGCCCGGATGTCTTGCAATCCTGCAAGGAGGCTTCTCTCATGTCCCCAGAGGCACTCCAAGTGGCCAGATACTGGTCAAAGGACATTTAACCAAATACCAAATTTGCAAAATCTGTGTGGTTTTTTTTCTTTTTCTTTTTAATCTCTGTGTTTGTTTTGCTCTGTTAGAACTGTAATACAATGGTTGCTGATGACACGATAAATAAGCTAAAAGGCAATGTAAACCATGCTCCTGGAAGACGAACAGGGGAGGAGCAATTTTCCTCCTAACCATCTCCTGGCACATCATTTCTACATGCCAGGAGGACTCTAGGACCACTGTAATGGCAGGTTCGTAAGTTTTTACAACTTTCTAGGGCTGTTTGGGGTTTTTTTTTGTTTTTTTGTTTTTTGTTTTTTTCCGGTGGCTCCATACCATCTCAGTAGTTACCAGGATGGTATGGGAACCCCCCCCCCCAAAAAAAAATCCCAGGTTTTTGGAGAAATTACTCAAACATCTGCACAAACATCCAGGTCTTCACCTTTTTGCGGAATACCATTAGAGATGGTGCTAGTCTAATGTCCGTAGGAAGGGCATCTGGAAGTGCACTAAGACAGGCAGCAACTGATTCAAACTGCAGGAAAAGGTAAAGAGATTCTACCTAAACATTACTACAAGAGATATTTGTGTGTGTGTGTGTGTAGCACTTATATTAACAACATTCATTTCCTTCGCCATAAATCTATAAATAAACAAACAAATGTCATCTCCAGAATTGCTGTCCAATGAGGTTGTATTGTTTTCCCTTGTCAATCTTAAAAACTTAATATGGACACGCCACTAGTTTTACCTACCCATGCCCCCCACCCTAACCCTATTTTAAGGAATTAATCAATTTTTAATCTTTTAACCTCTTTATCTTGTAGTTGCTCAATTATTTAGGAGTGGGTCGACAGGCCAGTAGGCCATGATGCCTTGTATTCATATATGGTTTTACTGTATGTGTATGTCTTGTATGTTTTGCATGTTTTGATATGGTCAAAATTGACTAATCAATAAAGAATTGTTGTTGTTGTTGTTGTTGTTGTTGTTGCTATAGCACTTATATTAACAACATTCATTTCCTTCGCCATAAATCTATAAATAAACAAACAAATGTCATCTCCAGAATTGCTGTCCAATGAGGTTGTATTGTTTTCCCTTGTCAATCTTAAATGTATTTAACAAAAAACAACAAATATGAATCAAATTCTGATCTTTTAATTTATTTATTTATTTATTATTTACAGTTTTTATATTCTGCCCTTCTCACCCCGCAGGGGACTGGGCGGATTACAGTGTACACATATATGGCAAACATTCAATGCCAATTTTGACATACAACATATACAGACATACACAGAGGCTATTTAACTTTTTCTGGCCGCCAGGGGAGCTGTCGCTTTCATCGTCCATCTGCGACACTGATGAAGTACTTCCGCATTCCCTGCATGCTTTTTGCTGGAGTGCTTGCTGGAGTCTTTTTTATGGCCTCATAAATTAGTTAATTTAGCCTCCCCACACTTTAAGGTGGTACCTAATTTTCCTACTTGACAGATGCAACTGTCTTTCGGGTTGCAAAGGTCGACAACAGGCTACACAATTGGTTGGAAACCCACTCCACCCGGGCTGGCTTCGAACTCATGACCTTTTGGTCAGAGTGATCTTAATGCAGCTGACACTCAGCCAGCTGCGACACAATCCCGATGCAATTTCCCATCTAAGCACCCTCATTTCAATTGACAATTTGTCATTTAAAGCTACATTCCATACCTCCCCACACCACTGTAAGAGCTGTTTGATAGTGGAATATGCTGCATCAGAGTGCAGTAGGTTTTTAAGCAGAAGCATGATGCCCTTCAGTTAGTAGTGCTTGGATTACACATTCTCTCATGAACTGTGGTCTCGTTCAAGTCTATGATTCTATGGTTCTAGGACAGTGGTTCTCAACCTTGGGTCCCCAGATGTTTTTGGCCTACAATTCCCAGAAATCCCAGCCAGATATCAGCTGTTAGGATTTCTGGGAGTTGAAGGCCAAAAACATCTGGGGACCCCAGGTTGAGAACCACTCTTCTAGGAGCTTCACACTATATCTCAATGGAACAGATAGTTTGACTTCTTCTCAAGCTGAATTCATTCTACAGGTTAGCTTTTGTTGCTTTGGATTGAACTAGCTTAATTGATATTGTCTGTGCTGTATTTCTTTCCCCATCTGGATAAGGGTTTTCAGCTGTAGTTTTATGAACTGTTGTCTTTTTTGGTAGTTATGTCTATCTAAAGCAAGAGAACAAATGTCAGATAACCATTCCAGCACAGTAAAAAAGGTAAAGGTAAAGGTAGTCCCTTGACATTAAGTCCAGTCATGTCTGACTCTGGGGTGTGGTGCTCATCTCCATTTCTAAGCCGAAGAGCCAGCGTTGTCCGTAGACACCTCCAAGGTCATGTGGCCGGCATGACTGCATGGAGTGCCGTTACCTTCCCGCCGGAGCGGTACCTATTGATCTACTCACATTTGCATGTTTTCGAACTGCTAGGTTGGCAGAAGCTAGGGCTGACAACGGAAGCTCACGCCGCTCCCCGGAATCGAACCTGCGACCTTTCGATCAACAAGCTCAGCAGCTCAGTGCTTTAACCCACTGCACCACCGGGGGCTCTTTCCAGCACAGTAATTTGTTTTATATACACGTGTAACATAAACCTGAGAATATACTATTCCTGCCCCTGAAACCAGTAATTCGCTTACTAGATATTCAGTTTATGAATATCTCCTAACGGTCTAATGAAACAGAAGAAGCCATTTATCAGGGTTGGTATAGGATAGACAGGTGTTTTTGGTAAAGATTGTAGTAACATTATGATTACATAAGGATCTGTACTTACATCATACATAGAAACCTGATATCCCCAAACAGATGCTTTGGTGCTAGATTGGTGAATACAATTACAGCAGAGGTTTTCATTCATATTAACAAATTTGGAAAAGGCCCCTGCTGGCCCCTACCAAATAACAGTTTGTATGTGAACAAGAAATGAAAAACTACTAATGGGTATACACTTTTTAAAAAAATATATACATATTCATTTTCAAAACACAATGCCCTCTAGATCTGCCAGATCAGGACTATCCCAGGTCCTGGGAGTTCAGAGCCAAAACCTTTGACCTGAGTATGAACCATTGTGATGAAATGAAGGGGCAAGCTATGGTGATGTCACAAGGATGATGTTACAAAGGGCAGCCTCTGGTGATATCATTTAACATGATACATTATTTATTTATTTAT
>NW_026847727.1:21280-36618 GCF_025583915.1 Anolis sagrei ordinatus | reverse complement strand
ACAGGGTGGAATCCTCGGCATGCGAGTGCGGAGAAGAACAAACCACAGACCACCTGCTGCAATGCACCCTGAGCCCTGCCACATGCACGATGGAGGACCTTCTTGCGGCAACCCCAGAGGCACTCCAAGTGGCCAGATACTGGTCAAAGGACATTTAACCAAATACCAAATTTGCAAAATCTGTGTGGTTTTTTTTTCCTTTTCTTTTTTCTTTTTCTTTTTAATCTCTGTGTTTGTTTTGCTCTGTTAGAATTGTAATACAATGGTTGCTGATGACACGATAAATATAAATATACTTCAATCACAAGTCGCTCTTAGGATCTCCATAAGTCAGAAACAACTTAAAGACACATAGCAACAATTACCACAGCTGGAAGTCACACACATCTTTGGCTTTTCCCAATATAGTATGGGAACACAAAGATACAAAATCTTTCTTTAAAAGCATGTTTTTGTATGTTTGCAGGGTCAGTACCTTCTCATTTACTACTTGGTGGACTGCTTTAAATTCTTCAAATATTCTTCAAAAATCTGTTTTCCAGCCATTTACAAGACAATTATAGGCATCTGCAGCAGATAAAATTAACCAGGAATGAAAATTATCCTCCTAGTCTTTTCAAACTATTTTGATAAGATTTTGTTCGGAAAACTGAGAAGTTGTACTTAGTTGTACCCATCCTCAGTTAACCGTTAAAACTGTGTTAATATAATGTTGCAAAGTGCTCGATTAGGTTTTGTTTAATTTATTGATTTTAGGTTCTGTTGTTGTTTTCATATGTAGGGTTATTTTGGATTACTTGTTAACATGTGTTTGTTTTATTGAGGCATGTTTGCCTTTTTGTATTTTGGAATCCACCCTGAGTCCTGTTGGGGAGGTAGGACAGAATATAAATAAAGATGAGTCCACAGCAGACACTCTGCTGGCTGTTGTATTGGATCAAACATAGGACACTTCCCAAGTGTCTAAGACTGTGTGATGTATCAGTGAATAATGTGTGCAGATCCCAGTAAGGTGGCCTTTTGCAGCTGGCAGATGGTAATTTTGTCAGTGCCAATTGTGTTTAAGTGCAGGCCAAGGTCTTTAGGCACTGCACCCAGTGTGCCGACCACCATTATTATTATTATTGTTATTATTATTATTATTATTATTATTATTATTATTATTATTATTTAATAAAAATAACATTTTGACTTGATGCCACATAAATGACAATATGGTACCTATATTGTTGGGCTTTCCCAAGGGTGGGCATCCCCCAAGAGAGAAGTCTCTGCCCCATAGCCTTCCCAATGTATATGATGAGACAGCAGATCTCAGGTAATCCTTGAGAATTGAGAGGGTTCTTTCAAGCCCCAAGGTCTCAAGCCATTTAAGGTGCTGAATGCTGTCACCAGCACCATGAATTCAGACTGAAAGTAAACTATCAAACTATCAAACATATTCTACGGTTTCGTGTTTCATGGGAATTTGTTATTTATTTTCATTATTTATAATTTTAGTTTTTGAATATTGGGTCATGAACTCTAAAACCTGTTGAGCTATATTAATATGGGATGTAATTTGTGTGCTGCTTTGAATGCCTCTTTCCCCCAGAAAGCTGAGACTCAGAGCAGCATACAAATTGAAACAATAAACAGAGTTAAACATACAAATAACTATGATTAAAATGTAAACAACACCATTTTCAAATTCCCAAAAGGAATGTTAAAGCCATACAATTGCTATAGACAGTACTGCACCCTATGAAAAGCCCTGTCCACATAAATTATGTAAAAGCTTTTCCCTGCCTGTAGTAGCAGAACACCAACTTTAATTTCTCTTAAACAGGGAATCTAAGAAGGCCCTGTTTTGTGGCCTCACCCATGAAAGGCAAAGGACTGGGAGGAGTATCATTTAAAAGCTATCTGTTTCTTGTGCATTATTTCTTCATGTTCTCATTCTGGTTGACTTCACTTACCTTCTAGTATAGTGGTTCTCAATCTGTGTGTCCCCAGATGTTTTGGCCTTCAACTCCCAGAAATCTTAACAGCTGGTAAACTGGCTGGGATTTCTGGGAGTTGTAGGTCAAAAAAACCTGGGGGACCCACAGGTTGAGAACCACTCGTGGAGTGGTTCCCAAGCTTTGGTCCTCTAGGTGTTTTGCAATTCCTGACAGTTGGCCAATCTGGTTGGGGTTCCTGGGAGCTGATGTCTCAAACATCTGGAGGTCCAAAGGTTGGCTACCACTTTAAGAAGGAAATTGTGGCAATTGTAACACCTTTTTCTTTGGAATTAATTGGTCATAATGTAAAAGTAGGCATTTGGGGCAATCCTACTCCTGGAATATATATTACTTTGAAATCAGAGCCATTAAAATAAATAATGTTTCTAATGTTTTGACTGAGATGTTTAGGGAAAATCAACATTAAAGACTCATTTGCTTGAAGAAAGTTTTTCTTCTTTTTCTGACTTGCAGTCTGCATAACTATGCCTCAGAAGCAAGCCATTCAGTTAATGACTTTCTCTGTTACAGTCATTCATGGTTAAGCTACCCAAATTGGCCCTTTAATGGACTTATTCTTCATTAATTATGCCAAAGCCTTCCCTTTTAAAGCTATCAAAGATGATTACCAACACCCCCTCCTGTGATGGTAAATGCCATAAGTTAGTTCTGCAGACAAAGAATGCCTCATTTTCCCTGTTCTGCATCTACAGGACTTCAGCGTCCATCTAGATGTCCACCTGTTGGCCTTAAGTGTAAATATTGTAGGAGAGAAGGATTTCCTTTCGCATTCTTATAAGTTATGCTTATAAACTTCAGTCCTAGCTCTTTTTCTCTTTTAATTGTAAGCATTGTTTTACACTTGGAAGGTGCTCAAACTTCTTACTCATTTCACACTGTAATCTTATCCATGTTTATCCACTAAGACCCATTGAACACCCCACTCCTTCTAGATATGGTTTCAAAACTCATGGGCAAGATATCTGCAATCTTCTAAACTGGAGACAAGCAGAAAACAAAGGGACTCCTTCAGAACTAAGCTAGAGAGATCCTTGAGTAAGACAGCAGTTTAATCTCAGTTGTTTATCCATTGATTGAAAGAAGTTGAGATCGCCATCATTTAGTACAGCATTTGGGGCTTTTTTTCTGGCCATCTTAGCAAAACCACCCAAGAGTCAAGTAATAGTTTGGAAAGAGTCCCTTGGAGACAAGTGCCTCTTGGAGACAAATTTATTCCCCACATGGAAATTCCAGCTTTACTCCTGAAAAAGGCATCTAGTCTTATTTGGGAGATATCAGGAATTTCTCAATATTTAAGAAGAGCAGTGTGGTGAATGGGATACCATTTATCAGAATACTCTCATGGAAAGGTACTTCTCTGGTCAACACTACCTTGGCAGGTGAAGGAACCCCTGAACCCCATCATCAGCACTCAGTCAGGACAATATCCAGTTGCTTCCCTGTGACTCTGCTTCTTCAAGTGGTCATCTGTGAATTCACAGATAATGGTTTTTCTGTGCCAGGAGAGTCCATCTTTGGAAACATCTAGGGAGAAATAGCAATAGCTCTCCTCACTGTCTATGCTCTCCTCGATTCCTCCTCAAATCTCAGTTCCTGTTTAGCTAGTATGAACCGGCCCATGGTCTATGTTCAAGAAGAAGGAAATTTCTTTTGTGTTTGGAAATGTTGCCACAACTGCCACATACTTTATTAATGTGCATGGGGCTGTGAATAGGCCAAAGGAGAGGGCAAAAAGCCAAGAAGAGATGTGTTCCAATATCAAGCATAGAAACAACATCACATATAACAGATTGAAGTGCAGAGATGCACATCCTCTGAGTCATTTATTTATTTATATCTCATATTTCCCCCATGAATGACTCAAAGTAGCCAAAATGTTGGCTTACCCCAGGGGTCCTCAAACTTTTGAAACAGAGGGCCAGGTTACAGTCCCTCAACCTGTTGGAGGGCCGGATTATAATTTGCAAAAAACACGAATGAATTCCTATGCACACTGCACATATCTTATTTGTAGTGCAAAAAAACCCCACACACTTAAAAACAATACAATAATTAAAATGAAGAATGATTTTAACAAATAGAAACTTATTAGTATTTCAATGGGAAGTGTGGACCTGCTTTTGGCTGAAGAGATAGGATTGTTGTTGTGTGCTTTCAAATCGTTTCAGACTTAGGTTGACCCTGAGCGAGGGCCAGGTAACTTGGGGGGGGTGCATCCGGCCCCCGGGCCTTAGTTTGGGGACCCCTAGCTTACCCCATAGGTTTAGAATTGGGTGAAGATTTCCATCACATTTGGGGAATGGGATTGTTGGAAAGCCTACTTAATTCCTCCTTTATCCAAGGTGAAGAGGTGGATTGAAAGGTAAGATCTAGAATAGTGGTTCTCAACCTGTGGGTCTCTAGATGTTTCGGCCTATAACTCTCAGAAATCCCAAGCAGTTTACCAGCCATTAGGATTTCTGGGAGTTGAAGGCCAAGACATCTGAGACCCACAGGTTGAGAACCACTGATTTAGAAGGTAATGATATGCCCCTAGCAGTTTCTCAAGGATCCAAGAATCCATTGTTATGCTGCCCTGTTGGTGGGAAAACAGGACATGATGGGCCCCAAAGGGTTGTGGTGGGTTATGGTGATAATGGGTCTGACATGGTTGAAGGCAATGTTTAGAAGTTTGCTTTTTGTGTAGAAATACCAGTATTTACAAGACACTTGGGGCTACTTTGAAGTGAAGGAGGTACCCTGAGAGGGCATCTTCTGAGACCTGGAGCATTAGCATCATGACTCACCCAAGAATGCATCTGCTTCTGTTGGTAAGGAAGACTGTTGTAGTCCATTTCTATTTGTGTGGTGCATACTTCTGGGTGTGCTACATCTTGTCTTCTATTTTGTTATTAAAGCGGCCCTCCTCATCAAAGGAGAAGTTCTCAAGATCAAGCTTTGCTTTGGGACTGATAAATTACATCTAGTTTCATTGAAACCTCTGTGATACTCTGCCCCAGGCTCTTCTCTTGTGGTACAATTTTGTTGCAGGGATCAAGGAGGACATTTAGGATTGCTCAGTGGAAGGAGCAGTTTCAACAGAGCAATCAGTCTGGCTTTTTAAATGGCATTTCCAGAATGGCCCTTGTTTCAGGACAAGAGGTGTGCAAACTTAAATGTGTTCTAGCAGCAAATTACCTAGTTGCTATGATTTCATTAAAGCAGTGTTTCTCAAACTCTGCTCCTCTGTGTACTTTGGACTTCAGCTCTCAAAAATCCCAGACAGTTTACCAGCTGTTAGGACTTGTGGGAGCTGAAGTCCAAAACATCTGGAGGAGCAGAGTTTGAGAAGCACTGCATTAGAGGCCTTCAAGAACAATTCTGAATGGCGGGCCCTTCTGCTAGCAAATATGTGGTATTTTACCATATAAACTCCACAGACATTATTCCAGAGAAATTGAACCCATTTATAAGAAAAGAGTAATATGAACACTCAAAATTATCAACCAATTCATTTATTGGACATTAGCCGTATTAGTGTATCTACATGGCAGAATTAATGCTGGATTATTGTAGGTTTTTCGGGCGAAATGGCCATGTTCTAAAAGCATTCTCTCCTGACGTTTTGCCTGCATCTATAGCAAGCATTCTCAGAGGCTGTGAGGTCTCAGATTGCCAAGCCTATCCATACACTTTCCCACAGCAATTAATAATGCCTGTCTCTCAATGAACCTCCTAACCTGGTATCTATCCTCTTGCATCCCATTTTTTCTTCACTTCTCTAGTGATGGGGCTTGGTTTCTCCATCTCAACACAGCCTTAATTACTGCATATAACCATTTATAGACATTTTAGTTTAAAAAATCAACCTCAAACCCATGGGTTGACTTATCCAAGAGCCAGTGTAAGTGCTGTACCTTCACTCCTATTCCTTTCTCTGAGTGCCCTTCCACACAGCTCTATATCCCAGAATATCAAGGCAGAAAATCCCACAATATCTGCTTTGAACTGTGTTATCTGAGTTCACACTCAGATAATGTGGGCTTTTGTGCCTTGATATTCTGGGATTTGGGGCTGTGTGGAAGGGCTATCTAAAAGGAGAAGCCTACATTAACACTTGCATTGTCTCATATACTGAAGGCCCTTCCACACAGCCCTATATCCCAGAATATCAAGGCAGAAAAGCCCACAATATCTGCTTTGAGCTGGATTATCTGAGTCCACACACAGATCATGTGGGATTTTCTGCCTTGATATTTTGGGATATAGAGCAGTGTGGAAAGCCCCCCAGAATATCAAGGTAGAAAATCCCACATTATTGGCTTTGAACTGGAATATATGGCAGTGTGGACTAAAAAAAATGTGGGATTTTATTCAGCTGTGTGGAAGGGGCCTGAAAGGAAGACTCATCCATTTATGACCACTGAATACAATTTCTTCTTTCTAGCTTGGAAAAGTAGCAGAAAGCAGGACAAAAATTGCAGGAAAATCATAGAAAGTTCTATTTTAAGAACAAACTTTCTTAGAAAACATCCATCAATTTTAATGATTTGCAGCCAATACATTGATTTAAAATCCGGAATATATGGCTGTGTGGACTCAGAAAATCCAGTTCAAAGCAGATAATGTGGGATTTTCTGCCTTGATATTCTGGGGGGCCTTCCACACAGCCCTATATCCCAGAATATCAAGGCAGAAAATCCCACATTATCTGTGTGTGGACTCAGATAACCCAGTTCAAAGCAGATATTGTGGGGTTTCCCAGAATATAGGGCTGTGTGGAAGGGCCTTCAGTATATGAGACAATGAAAGTGTTAATGTAGGCTCCTTCTCCCTTTAGATAAAGGGTCCTTCCACACAGCCCTATATCCCAGAATATCAAGGCAGAAAATCCCACAATATTTTCTTTGAACTGGATTATTTGAGTCCACACTCAGATGATGTGGGATTTCCTGCCTTGATATTCTGGGATATAGGGCTGTGTGGAAGGCCCCCCTGTAAGACATTTATTAGAACACTTGCATTTAAAATATCCTAAACATATAGAAGTTATGAAACAACCGGAAATTCTGAATGGATTAATCAATAGTGCCAAAATTAAAAATGGGGAAAATAAATACCACCTTGAAAATTCTCTAGCAGTCCCCAAAGAAGGACAATTGAAATTGGAAAAGCAATATGAGCAGAGGGAGCCAAATAAGAAGGAAAAAATGGAAGGAGAGATTGAGGATAAACAAATAAAGAATAATGAGGAAGAAATGCAAAGGGAACCATTACAGACTGGGCCCCAGACAGAAATCCAGGGCCAAAACATACAGCTGGAACAAGAGAAGCCTCCAATTGTTGGGAGATTCAACAGAAGAGATCTGGGGTCAGAAGAAGATGCCAAATCAAATCTCACGAAAAGAGTTGGAATATAGGAGGAGACAGAGATGGTTCAGACCTATGAAGTAAATGCTGAGTGCAACAAAGGAAACAAAAGCCAAAAAGAAGAATGAGCAAGATTATATTCTTGAATGGTTAGCACAGGACTTTGTATAAGCGGATATTAAAGAAAGGAGAATTCCTATAACACTAACTTACTAACAAACAGATTTGACTGATAATTTTCTAAGATTAATTTGGTAATAAACACAACTAAATGAGAGGTTTTTTTTTTTAAAAAAATAGGAACAAGTTAGCAGGAACTTTTAAAGAGAACAAAAAAAAAGACAAGCAACTTGAAACAAGATCAAATATAGAGAAGATGACTAAAGAAGACAGAACTTTAGGTTCAAAATAATGGACAACAAGGCCCCTCTTTTATATACGTAGAAGATACATCAACTTTTGGGAGGGAATTAAAAATATTTTAGGAGTTTAAGCAATGGATGTTAGCGTCATGTCCTACTCTGTGGGGTGGTGCTCATCTCAATTTCTAAGTGGAATGTCTTGGGAGAAGCTGGAGCTAACAGTGGGAGCTCACCCTACTCCCAGGATTCCAACCACCAACCTTCAGCAAGTTCAGCAGCTCAGCTATTTAACCCCCTGGGCCACCAGGGGACCTAATCTCTGTTATTCTGTTAGGGTAACAGAGTTTAAAAACTGGATGTAAAACATATCACTCTTCTCTTTCTTGATGATTTATTAGATATGAGCCGTCCCCTGCCATGAGTCGCTGTGGCCCAGTCTGATGATCTGGAAAATAAGTAATGAGAAAGTGCTGGTTTCTAATATATGTCATTTCTTTATGCTTGTGGGTAAAGAGTATTTCTTGCTGTTTCTTTGTCAGTGTTGATGTGGAGATTGTCTGGTTGCCATACTCTAGAACATGCAACATAGAATTGTCCTTCTTTAGGGGTCCCTTTCAAATCTATGATACTATATATGTGTGTCTGTGAATCATATCTATCTATCTATGTATATGGCTGGGTGGCTCTTTGTCAGGAAGGCTTTGATTGTGTTTTCTTGCCCTGGTGAAGGGAATTGGCCTGGATGGCGTTTAGGCAGCATTTCTCAACCTGGGGTCAGACCCCTGGAGGAGGTCATGAGGGAATGTTGGTGGGATTCAGAATGCTCCTTGATTGTAGGTGAACTATAAATCCCAGCAACTACAACTCTCATTTTTCCCAAACTCCATCTATGTACCTATTTGTGCATCTGAAGTATTTGTGCCAAGTTTGGTCTAGATCCTTCATTGTTTGAGTCCACAGTGCTCTCTGGATGTAGGTGAACTACAACTCCAAAATGCAAGGTCAATGCCCAGCAAACCCTTTTAGTGTTTTCTGTTGGTCATGATAGTCCTGTGTGCCAAGTTTGGTTCAATTCCATAGTTGGTGGAATGCTCAGAATGCTCTTTGATTGTAGGGGAACTATAAATCCCAGCAACTACAATCCCCAAATGACAAAGTCCTTTTTTTAGTGATGGTCACTCCTTCGGTTAGTAGGTGTCTTGTGGCCAAATTTGGCAATTCATCCAGTGGTTTTACAGTTATGATGCCACTCAAAACAAATTGAGGATATATAGGTAAATAGATAGATAGATAGATAGACAAACAGACAGATAGATAGATAGATAGATAGATAGATAGATAGATAGATAGATAGATTAAGATTTATTGATTTATTAACACTTATCTTTACACTCCCACCCCTCCCTGTATTCCCTACCATACCCTTTGGAAAAATATGAATGAAAAGGAATATTCCCCCCAAAAAGATATGCTAGGCATGCTGTGTGGGAACCAAATCTGGAGGTGTGGGTATAGGATGTGGGGTGAAATCCTTGTTCCCTTGCTTTTGGAGACTATCTATTTCTACTCTGAAGGTTTTGATGATCAATTCAGGGAGTGCTGTGGTTTTGAACTTGTTAACTTTGGATATGTTTTAATGGTTTTGAACTGTGCATTTTTAAAGACTGTTTATGTTTACTTCTGTTTTAATGTTTGTATATTGGTATATTTTATGCTAATGCTTTTATGTTAAGTCACTTTGAGTCTCCTTCAGGAGAGATAAAGTGGGGAATAATAATAATAATAATAATAATAATAATAATAATAATAATAATAATAATAATAATYKTGCTTTTGGCAGCTTGGCAGTGTCCTGTCATGTCCAAACTCCTTGTTCTGTGGCATCTGACAGAGACCATTCTTCTGGATTGAAAAGTGCATGATGCCAGGTGGATTGTGTTTATTGGGGGGGGGGGGAGAAGGCACCCCTTGACATGATTGGCAGTTGGGATCTTCACAAATCTCTCCATGTTCTTGACAAGGCTGCATGCTGGTGGCATCTGTTCTAAGAAGTTTGTTTAATCTTCCAAGTGTGAGTTTGCAGACTATGGCAACAGGCCTTCTGGGGTATTTCAAAACTGGATTTGGGGTTCAGGGAAAAAAACCCTCCCCAAGTCCTTATTCAAGGGAATAATTTGCCTTGTGAGGTTTTATGTAAACAGGGAGTTGGGATTTAGGAACCAAACCCAACTCTTGCAACACTGACTCCCAGAGCTGATCCCAGATTGGGAAAGAGCTTTAAGTGGCCCTGGAGTGCGACCTCAGACTCTTTTCAAATGCAAAACATGTTCCCCAGACATTAGCTTAAGAGTGGAGGGTGCTTCACCTTAATTAATGGCACCTGGATTTGCTTGTGAGTTGTAAGCATGTCCTGTGTGTAAATGCCTACAGGAAATGTGCAGGAATCCAATCCATGGCTTAAAATAGCAGGGCTCTGGGGGACCTCCAAGTCCAAAGGTGAGTTTGTTGGAGGCACTCTGTACTTGCCCAGAATTCCTCCCTCCTGGAGTGTCCCATTCATACAAGACCTGGTTCAGAAATCAAATCCCACAACTGAGACCTTGGGGGTTCTTACTCACACCCTGAACAAGGAAACCCTCTGGTCTGCATATCTAAGTATCTGGGGGGGAAAAGTCATTAATCGAAAATATATGGGGAAATATATTTCTACAATGAAATATGCTACACTGAATATACTACACTGAAATATGATTTCCTTCTGTCCTCTACCTACTTGCAGTGGAAAGAGCTGTTGTGTTGTTGTGAGTTTTCCGGGCTGCGTGTCCATGTTCCAGAAGCATTCTCTCCTGTCCTTTTACCCACTTCTGTGGCTGGCATCCTCAGAGGTTGAGGGGTCTGTTGGAAACTAGGCAAGTGAGGTTTATATATCTGTGGAAAGTCCAGGGTGGGAGAAAGAACCCTTGCCTGCTTGAGGCAAATGGCGACCCTGATTGGCATGTAATGGCCTTGCAGCTTCAAAGCCTGGCTGGTTGCTGCCTGGAGGAATCCTTAGTTGGGAGGTGTTAGCTGGCCCTGATTAATTCTTGTCTGGAATTCCCCTGCTTTTTGAGTCTTGCTCTTTATTTACCGTCCTGATTTTTGAGTTGTTGTGAGTTCCTATTGAAAAACCTCCTCTGAAAATGGGGGCAACCCTAGTGTTTTCGAGCAGAGAGGGCTCTGGTTCCACACACACTCCGTGGAAAGAGTCTCTCTCTCTAATGTCACTCCTTAAAAACCGAAACTGCTGCTTCTGGGGTTTTGGTGGTGTTTGCAGAAGGAAGAGGAAGGAAAAGAACTAAGGATTGCAGGACGGGACAAACAGAACTGGATGGGAAAGAGGCCACATTCCCCCCCCCCCCCCCCGCCGCCGTTTCAGGTCTCCGGAGAGCATCCCGGCCCCGCTTTCCTTTCCTTTCCTTTCCTTTCCTTTCCTTTCCTTTCCCCTTCCCCTTCCCCTTCCCCTTCCCTTTCCCTTTCCCCTTCCCCTTCCCCTTCCCCTTCCTTCCCTTCCCTTCCCTTCAAAAGGAAAAACAAACCCGACTTCTTCACCCGCTTTTGGGGCTGGAAGCTCTGGCAGAAGTGAATTCCTTGGGCAAGTTTCTCTCTCAGGAAGCAGTGGCCACCCCTCCCTCTCCACAAACTCAGCCAAGGAAACCCTCCTTACTTTGCCTCAAAAAAGAGGAGCTTCTCTCCTGCCAACATGTTTGGAAATGCTGTTGCCATGGGCCTTGGGGTGGTTTCCGACTTCTGGCAAGATTTTTTCAGGGGGGATTCGCCTTGGCTTTCCTCTGAGGCTGAGAGAGTGCGACCCACTGGGTTTCCCCGACTGAACAGGGATTTCAGAGTTATGGTCTACCACTGAAGCCACTACATAGATAGATAGATAGATAGATAGATAGATAGATAGATAGATAGATAGATAGATAGATAGATAGATAGATAGATAGATAGATAGATAGATAGATAGATGTGTGTATGTGTGTGTCTATATAAGGTAAAGGTTCTAGTCGTGTCCGACTCTGAGGGTTCCATTTTTTAAACCAAAGAGCCGGCGTTGTCCATAGATGCCTCCAAGGCCATGTGGCCAACATGACTGTATGGAACGCCCTTACCTTCCCTTACCTTCCCACTGTTGATCTACTCACATTTGCATGTTTTCGAACTGCTAGGTTGGCTGGAGCTAACAGCAGGAGCTCTTTCCTGCCTCCCCTCCTGAGGCCGAAGGAAAGAAAGGGGGACCCTTCCCACAATACATTGAACTCCCCCTTTGGCCAAAATATGTCCTGATCCAGCCTGGTGACTTGTGAGGAAACCCTCCATTTTCCCTTCAGTTCCAAATCCGGGGCCTTCAGAGAAATCTCCGCCAGGAAAGAAAACTGGGTTAAACCGCCCTTTTCCCTCCTTCCTCTCTTTGGAAACTTTTGGGCCGCCTTTCAGGAACCTTTCCCCAACATTCAGGTGTCATTGAAAACATAAAGACTTAGAACATTTCATAAGAATCACACAAAAAACTAAATCTGAGTGGGGAGGTGAGAGGAGACAAGAGAAGGAATGGACTCTTCTGAAGGAAAGAAGGTGAAGAGAGAGAAGGGAGTCCCCCCAGGAAGGAGGGAGACCCAGCCAGGCTGGCCCTGGAGGGAGAGATTCATGCCCCTCTCCCTTTAAATCTGGTATTTCAAACTGGGGTTTGGGAGGAAAAAGAGAATGAGAAGGGAATTCGGTTTGAGACTGAATGTGTAAGTTGACGTTGAAAGGCCTTCCCTTTCTGTCTTTTTAGAAACGAGTTTTCTATCTTCTTTGAAGGAGATGTTCTCAAGGCACAACACTCTTGACCTTTTTAAAATACAATATAATTAAAGAAAATATAATACACCAGCCCAGAAGATGGAAAACAAGACAGGAAGCACAAACCCAGGGGGAAAAGAGCCCTGTGGGAGAGAAAGAGGGTCCAGAATGGGCTTGAATGAAGGGCCTGAGGATTTCTTCCCTCCTGAATTCCCCTTTGTTACATTCAGAAGGGTTTTACAGGAGGGAAGAACCCATTTGTCTAAGCCAGGGGTCCACAAACTTTTTAAAGAGAGGGCCAGCTCACAGTCACTCAAACTGTTGGAGGGCCAGATTATAATTTGGGGAAAAAAATGGATGAATTCCTATGCACACTGCACATATCTTATTTGTAGTGCAAAAAACACTTATAAACAATACATTAATTAAAATGAAGAACAATTTTAACAAATATAAACTTAATAGTATTTCAATGGGAAGTGTGGGAAGTGTGGACCTGCTTTTGGTTGATGAGATAGGATTGTTATTGTGTGCTTTCAAATCGTTTCAGACTTAGATTGTCCCGGAGTGAGGACCCCTGGTCTAAACGGTAAACAAAGAAATTGTTCATTTCAAATGCTTCCCACAGATAGGGAGAAAGGAAAAGAGAATACATAAAAAGATGGAAAGAAAGTATAGGAAGAAATATATAAAGTATGGGAGGAAATATGGAGCAAAAAACTAAAATAGATTTAAAAGAAAATTGGATAAAGATGGCATTTGACACCACAAAAATATTGGAAAGTATTACAAAAATACAAACAGGAAATGCTGAGAAACAGAAGGTTCATATTTCCACATGTGGTGGATGGGCAGTAAAGCCAAAAACTACTGGAGAAATTCAGAAAAATATTCAAGAAATTTTAGAGAGAAAAAATCCATTAAAACCGGAAACTTTTCTACTGGGGCTACATGAACCAAAAATACATAAAAACAAATATACATTATTATTTCTATTAACTGCCACAGCAAGGCGATGCTATGCAAGAAAATGAAAGAGATACCCGAAGAGGAAGACGGATGAGAAAAAAAAATCAAGATATAAGATATATTATGGATCAATTAACCTTCCTGATCTCCAAAAACAAAGGAAAACCAAAAAAGAGAGACAAATTGGGACCCAATTACAAAATATTTAAAAAGAAACAAGAAAGAAATATTGAGATGAGAAGAGGAAAAGAAAGAAGGGGGAAAAAAGAGAAAAGAAGAAAAGAAAAGAAAAAGGGGGAGGGGGGAGAAAAAGGATGTGAGAAGAAAAACAGAAATAGAAGGAAAAGGGGATACCCGAGAGCCAAACACCAAACCACGATTTTTTGTGTTTTTTATTGGGGGGGGGGGGTCTTTAGGGCACGCCTTTTTCTTTCAATATTATTTATTTATTTATTTATTTATTCCACCTTTTCTAGCTTTTCTTCGTTGCTTTTAGTTGTTTTTATGGATACCCGAGAGCCAAACACCAAACCACTATTTTTTGTGTTTTTTGGAGGGGGGGAGGGTCTTTAGGGCACGCCTTTTTCTTTCAATATTTATTATTATTATTATTATTATTATTATTATTATTAATTTCTTCCACCTTTTCTAACTTTTCTTCGTTGCTTTTAATTGTTTTTATGGAAAATTTTCAATAAAGATTATTTTAAAAAAATGTTTTCAGAGTTTTAAAAGGCAACGGAGGAGCAAATGGTGAATCTGGGTCCTGTTCTAACGGGTGGTTGGGGCACTGGGAGAACTGGTTGTGGTTCAACACAGGAATCTTTGGTGCCATCCTTCCACTTTTTGGGAAACCTCAGGGCTGAAAATGCAGACCATTTAACATTAATTTATTATTTATGTATTGAAAACGTATTTACCCCTGAAAGGGCCAAGGAGAGCCTCCCTTCTTCTTAAACCCCCAAAGAAATCAGAGCAGAGGAAGGAATGGGGAGAAATGTGATTTATACAGAAGCACAAAAGAGCAGCCTTGGTCTCAGGGCCTGTCCACACAGACCTATATCCCGAAATATCAAGGCCGAAAATCCCACATTATCTGAGTGTAGACTCACATAACCCAGTTTAAAACAGATATTGTGGGATTTTCTGCCTTGATATTCTGGGATATAGGGCTGTGTGGAAGGACACAAAGAAGGATGAGATTGGTAAACATCCCTAGGAAAAGAAAACCCCTAAATATATTAACCAATATACATTCTACGGTTTAGTCGTGTGTGTGTGTGTGTGTGTGTGTGTTACAGTAAGTGTATGTGTGTATCAAAACAGTGTGTCTATATTATTGTGTGGTATATATATATTTCAGTAAATACCTTTTTGTTCTTTGACTTTGACTTGAATTCGTTTTGGGCTTCTGGTGACCCAAGTTCTATCAGGGGTTTTATATCCACATGCATATTTTATTTTATTATTTTATTTTTATTTATTTACTGTATTTGTATACCACTCTTCTCAGCCCTTCAAGCGACTCAGAGTATATTATACAGTGTATGTTTTCTATAAGTCCGTCAAAGGGAAGTCTCAAACTTGGCGTTTTAAGAATGATATTTTAATTACTTTTAACTTTTACTCAAGTTCTAATGTATATTAGTTCACTATTACAGCAGTCTTAGGATAGTGGTTAGTGTCTATTTGTGTACTTTTTCGTTTTGTCTTTACTGTTGATATGGTCAGTGGACTAATCAATAAATTTCGTATATATATATTTCAGTATATACATTGTTGTTGTTCGTTGACTTTTAATTCATTTTCGGCTTCTGGCGACCCCAAGAGC
>NW_026847716.1:0-40946 GCF_025583915.1 Anolis sagrei ordinatus | reverse complement strand
TGATGGTATACCTAGGCAGAGTAATCACATCCCAGGAAAACCGACCTTCTACACCCTGAGCCTCCCATTTCAAGGGCCCAGTTTCCATGGTCACAGACCGGTGGCCAATTAAAGCATCATCCGCACCTTCCACCCACTCCGGCTGGTTCTTTCTTTTTAACTCAATATGATGTTCAAAAGCGAAGCCTTTGTCCATATAAGACCCTGTTGCCCCAGAGTCCACTAGGGCCCAAGTGGAGAACCTATTACCTTGACTGGAACAGAGTTCAATGAACAAAAACACATGGTCTTTACACCGGGGCCACTGAACCACTGGCCCTAATGTGCTTGCCCCCGAGCACATTAGGGCTGGCCTTTTCCCTGCTCCGTGGGAGCCTTGGCCGGACAACTGCGGGCGAAATGGCCCCCCGCTCCACAATACAAACATAAATGCAGCTGCCGCCTTCTCCGTTTTGGATAGCCGGCGTTGACTCCCCAGCTGCATTGGCTCCTCGATATCCAGACTGGAATGGACAGCAGCGGTGTTGACATTAGAGGAGGTGGTAGACCCGGGCTGTGGCTGTAAATAACCCTCCTTCCGCAGCATGTTCTGTCTCCTTTCCAGTCGAAGAGCTGTTTTAGTCAATGCCTCCCAAGTGTCAGGAGGTTCAAAGCGTGCTAGTTCAATTTTTAGGGCTGGAGCGAGTCCTGCTGTGAAGCACGTCATAAAAGCTTTCTCGCCCCAGTCCAAGTATTGTTTCAAATGGTTGAAACGGTTCAAATAGTCCGTCACACATTCCTTCCCTTGCTTGATAGCATGTAATTCACGGCTGGCATTTTCTTCTTGGAGAGGGTCTCCAAACACCTCCTGAAGAGCGCCCAAAAAGCCAGCGTAATTGTTCAATAAGGGGCTATCACAATTGACCAAATTTACTGCCCACTTACCAGCTCGACCCGACAGGAGGCTGAGAACAAAAGCCACTTTGCTTTCATCGGTAGGGTAATCAGTTGCAGGCACTTGCTTAAAATAAACCTTGGTCTGCATCAAAAACAGTGGCAAACCCTCCTTTTCTCCTTTAAAGCGCTCAGGAACGATAACATGAGCCTTGCGCGGCCCGCCAGCCGGTCCTCCCCCACGGAGTTCATCAAATTGCGCTTTTAATAAAGCTAACTGGTCTGCCAACTCACCAAGAGATGCCATGCCTCCTGCCGGGTTTGTTACTGGCAGAGTTCAATCTGTCAAGACCCAGAGCAGTCAGCAACACACACGGCACCGATGGAGTTAAAGTAGGTTGTTTAATGTCTCTTTAACAAAACAAAAGACCTCTTAACTTCAGAGTCATAAATTAAGGAGCTTGCAGTCAGCAGAACGTAAACAAAATAGCTTCAGTCAGCACAAGGAAAAGGCAGTCTTAAACACAGACAGTCAGTTTGGCTTCAGCATTCAAATGTAGTCCAAAACAACAGCTATAACTCAGCAAACGACACTCCGTATGGAGAGCGGTCCAACGAAGATCCAGGGGCAAGGCAGAGGCGTAGTCAGACGGTCCAGGAGTCAGAACAAGGCATACATACAAGGCAGGATCCGACAGGGATGATTCCACAGGCAGGAACACGAAGCTGTAAACAAAGCTCACGGCAAGAGTAAACACAAAGCACACAGCATGCGACACTTTGAACTCTGCGATTAGATGGCTCTCAAACTGCTCCTTAAATTCCATCTGAATCGCTGGAGTTACTTCCAGCTGGATCCAATTCTTCAGGTGAATCGATGCCACGCCACTGCAGCCATTCAGCATTTCGGGTCTCATCCTGCAAGTTAACATCATTAAAACCCTGGAATTCATCGCTAGATGTAGGGGCGTTAAAAACATCCATCACTTCTTGAACTTTAGCCCAGTCTAGCTCTTCGTCTTCGCTGTCAAAGTCTGTACAATCAGCTATGTCTTTCGGACGTTTGGCAACAGACCCCACATCGCTATTAGAGCTGCTGGCTACTCTTTTTACACCCCTGTAACTCTCTAGCTCCATCTCCTCTTGAGTAAAGCCCATAAAATCCTCTTCATCAGTAGTCTCCAAAAACAAATCCCTGATCCTTTTCAGCTGTTGCTGATCCTCATCATTCTCTAAGCCACGTTTTCTCCTACTACTGGTAGTAGGTGCATCAGGCAGACGCTGAGTCTCAACAGCCTGATTTTTTTATATTTATATAAATATTCGTTACAGTGAATATTTCTGGCCATCTGGAATTGTGCATAAACTATATACACATGGTTCTGAGCTTTTCTGTGTTTCTTTTCATCATGTTATGATTGGATGTAGTTTCTCTGTTATATTCATTTTTTTCAGGGCCTCGTTTCTGTGGCTATTTACCAATGTTTACATGGGCTGTCAGTATTTACATGTTTTATACTTGTCCATAATATATTGTTATAAATTATATATTGTAATACATTGTTACAAATGTTAAGTTATAAAGGTTCCATCTTCAAGATATCTCATTATCTACACATATGTAAATACAGGTATTCAAAAACAAATTTTAAAAAACCACTTCTGGTACCAAGCATTTTGGAGCAGAGATAATCTGTACCTATCATTACAGATTGCTTCTAGCATTGTTTGAGGCTGTTCTATTATTTATGACGCCCGTGTTTGGTATTTATTATTTTAGCACAGAAAACATTTTCTGCTAAGGAAACAATATTTCTGTGCAAACGACAGACTTTTCTGCACACAAAAAAACCCATGTGTATTTTTCATGAATATATAAAGCAAAGTAATACATTTGTAATTGCAACAATTTCCAACCAATTGTGATAAATTCTAAATCTTCAGAAATCAATAGCTAACATATATTTTTTACATTTTTCTTCTTTCAAATTGCACACACCAGAACTGATGAAAATATGCAACAGCTTCCACATATCTTAAGAGGTCTGTTGCCAAAGAACACCAGTTCACCTCCTCTTTGTCCTTTTTCATTCACCTCATCTACCAATTTCCATTTTATCTGGAAACATTAGCTGCAAAAGGATAAAAACATAGAACAGGGTACATTTGCAGGATTCAGCCACACATCCTCAGCAAACATGGAAACAAGTCACTTCCTATCTGCACTAAATGTCTTTGCCTTCTTAAATGTCTTTGCCTCCATTTTCTAATTCAATCCAAAACAATTTTCTAGGTCTTAGCTTAATGTCTTGTGTGACCTTCCAATGATAAGGAGACATAGTGTTAAGCACTCTGACATACAGATGATCCCCATCGTCCTTGCCCTTTATTCACTGAGAAAACTTTACAATCAGCTTCCACATTTGCAGATTTGACTTTTGTGGGGTTGACTATTCATGAATTTGATTTAAATGTTCTCTCTGGGAATCTCTAGATACTCCAGTGAGGTTCTAAGGTCAACTTCTGCTAGAAGCTGATCTTAAAGTCATGCTGAATGACTTAGAAATTACCAGAGAGATATTCCCTCATTTGCGGTTTTCCACTTTCATGGGGATCCTATGCCCCTAACCCCAGTAAATGGGGCTGACTGTCTATATTTCTTTGTTTGCCTGCTTTCACACAGCCCTTTAATCTGCACCCAATTGGCCATGGGTTAAAGTCCACACAGCACCTTCAAACACCCACACTTTCCTGGGGGGGGGGGCCCTCTGGCAGGGCACTTAAATGCCAACAAAACCCACCCAGAAAAGCCTTAAAAAGCAGAAATTACTTACTTGGCCACCATTACCCTGATGCCAGCCCTCTTCTGGCACATAGAAAGGGCATGCCAGGAGAAGGGGGGAGGAATGATTTTCCTCCCTCCCTTCTCCTGGCACATCATGGCAGCAGGTAATGGCAGCTGGGTAAGTAATTTTTACTCTTCAGGGTTTTTAAAGGAGTTTTGGGGAACAATGTGGGCTGTCTTAGGTTTTCTGGGCTCCAGGAGTCCAGAAATCCCAAAACACCTGTGTGGACTGGGCCAGGAAGTTGTGAGATGCGATCCCTGAGCCCAATCTACACAGGGCCAACACCTGAAAAGACTCGGGTCTTCCCACATGTCAAATTAATTTGGTACAAAGCAGGGATTTCCTGCTTTGTGTGGAATGAATCCAGTGTTAACCAGAGATCACACATTTTGTGAGTTATGTGGATGAGCCCTATAAATGATATTGTATTGTTAGATCTAGTCTGACTTTAAACAGCAGACTTACTGAAAGAAATGCAGATATTCAGCTCTTATGATAAAAATATCCACTTTAAAAATCTCATGAGTACAAATTTTGGTCTACTTACGCACCTTATAGAACACTCCCCAATAAAATGTAAAGATTACACTCCCCAATAAAATGTAAATATTACCAAATTATTAATTGAATAATTTGGTAAAAAATATGCAGATTTCTGCACAATTCTCCTAGATTGACATCATAATGTCCTCTGAAAGACTGTCATGAATAACTTTTCAATAACTTTAAAGCATAGGTTCTTTTTATTGCAATTTCCAGCATGAGAGGGTATATCAAAACTTTTACAGAACTTTAAACTTTTACATGAAGAATGACATTGGCTATACAGACATACAGATTCTATGCGACTACATTGGATTTACTATTACATGGCTAACAAGTAAACAAAGAAGAATTACATTTTTACTCACCATTCACACACATGTACATGCATCGATCACCATGCATCCAAATATTACCATATCCTTTTCTCCCTCCTCAGAGAAGCACCTGTTAGGCAAGACCCGGCTTCCCTTCAGCCTGCCAATGCACAGTTCCAAAACTTCCATAATTTCAAAAGTCCAAAACACTGAAATGCCAAAACTTCTTTCTCTAAGACAATGCCAAGGACCAGATCTCTGTTTTCCATACAGCAGAACCTGACTCCCTGCACAAAATCAAAGACTCCAAAAGCGCACTTCTTCCTCTTCCCTTGAGAAAGAAGGCCAAAGTGACCAGATTCATGCTTTCCCATAGCATATCTGACACACTCCAAATAAACTATCTCTGTCCTTCCTATGGACCAGAGTGGCAGGTGGACCAGTCTGTTACAATTTGAGAATTATTCGATTGAGTCTTTTATAGAAATATTCTGCTGATTTAGTTCCAAAGTTGTATATTAATGATAGATGTCTTCCATCCTGGAATATGTTTACTCCAACTCAGTTTCCTGGTCAGATGTTGATTCTTCTTAATTGGTGTTAGCCTTGTGTTGACTTCCTTCTTAACATTGTAAACATTTCTATTATCGTTGTCACAGTTCTTATCACAGTTTACTTTTTCAGCTGTCATTAGCAACATTTAATTACAGTCCAGCAAGCGGGTTTAGTCATTGTAAGCCTTGGTCTTTTAGAATTGGTGTCTCCAAAATTATTAGCTTTCCTTCATTCATTCTTCCATTCAACTCCATTCATTCCCACATATCTAACTCACATTTATCTAATCTGTATATTAAATTTCTTATTACAAGATCAGAGCCAGAACTACAAAGGCAAAGGGTTCTATTCCCTACTATAACAATTTCTCAGAAAGAAATATGGGTTTCAGGTATATTAAGAGATCTGTGTTCTTAGCAAGCATGCTAATAGCATTTGAACACGTGACAAATTAAACTGTGTTTAAAATGGCATTTAGTGGAAGGAATGTGGGTTTAGAAATGTATGTTTCACTGCCAAGAATTCTGCCATTAGTCATATAAATGCTTTAGACTACCCATAAAAGATAGGTCTTTAAACCCCCATTTCTGAGCTTGTATAGTATTGAGTTTAATGTCTGGAATGCTTATATAGAAAACTGGAAACAGTGCACACTATAGCAAGCTTGTGAAGTGGAGCCATGGAAACAGAATGACTACCTACAAATATATGAAGAAGAAATCTGATTTTAAAAAATGCAAAGGATACTAGACTGATGATATTTCACCGTGACACAAAAAATTAGCTGCTTAATTCAGGGCTTCACAATTATTCTTGGATGGACAGTTTTTAAAATTGTGCATTTCCAGCCTATCATGGTTTCAATAAAGGCTTTCATCCAGTTGAATAATAAATGCAGTGAAGGCAGCAGATTCAGTTTTGCTATCTGTGGATCCATATAATCACTCTTCTGGCATTTCTTTCCCTATCAGACAGGCTTCGCTCACCTTCATTTTCTCACATTTCTGGCTCAAAGCTTCAGGAGGAAGCTGTGCATGCCACTGTTAAAGGAATTGTTCAAGACTTCATCCATAAATTTTTCTCACAGAACATATCTCTTCCTTGAAGGCAATCATTCTTTTAAAAAGAAAACAGCAAACTAGGTATATACAGTAGTTTAACGCTGATGTTTGAAGTTATTCGTATTTAAAAATAACTGCTACAATGGCAGTGAATCTATTTTCTTTATATAATGAAAACAAATCAAAAGAAGATAGCTATAGCTTTCTAATTTATTTATTCTATTTATTTACTGTATTTGTATACCGCCTTTCTCAGCCCACCGGTGACTCAACACTTATGGACATATCTGCCGGGAAGAATGCAAACAGAAAAGAAAGGATAGTCATGCTCAGAGTAAATGAAAGTTTTCCATTTCAAATAAAGGATCATCATCCATTTTAAAAATGATATTGGCCTCAATTCTAATGAGTCACATACATACATATCCTGCCCATTTCTGACCGAGTGTTCAGAGTTAGAAGAACCTAGCTGTGTGGTCTGGGAGACAATGTAGGTTCATAATAATTCAGATTCAAATGTGCCAAATTATCTTGACACAAATCCTTAAATCTTCATGCTCAAGGCAACTTAAGCCGCTCCTCATAGGGCTTGTTCTCCAGACCTTTTATCATTTTAGTCGCTCTCCTCTGGACACATTCCAGCTTGTCAATATCTCTCTTGAATTGTGGTGCCCAGAAATGGACACAATATTCCAGATGTGGTCTAACCAAAACAGAATAGAGGGGTAGCATGACTTCCCTAGATCTAGACACTATGCTCCTATTGCTGCAGGCCAAAATCCCATTGGCTTTTTTTGGAGCCAACAGTGTGATGTGGCGGCAAAAAAAGCCAATGGGATTTTGGCCTGCATCAATAGGAGCATAGTGTCTAGATCTAGGGAAGTAATGCTACCCCTCTATTCTGTTTTGCTTTTTTAAACATACAATACCATTCTGATTTATTTACCTGCCAAGAATTTGGCAGAGCAAGTATATTTTAGTGCTGAGAAGTAGGTACACAGCCCCCCCCCCCCCCCGGGTGGGGATGTGTGTGTGATTGTTATAAGATATCATATGTCATGTTTGAATATTTACAACATAAAATATGTTTGTGCACATATATATGTTTTAAACCAGAAGGCAGGTTTTCAAAATGAAATTTATGGTAATTGTAAGAGCAATTTCATGGGAATGCTGAGTTGTGTCCCTCCTCATTTTTGCCCCTTCAATGGCCTTTCTTTTCAGCTGGGCAAGGTAGATACTGCAATAAACAGCAGCTGTGATTGCACCCAAAGAAGAGCAGAGGGGAAGAGAAGGAGGGGGCAGCCTTTTGTGCACACCTTCATGTGCTACTTGCAAACTTGGGAAGCAAGCTTTCAGAACTAGAAAGGAGGGGAAAGAACAAGAGAGGAAGTATGGAAAGTTCATGAGAAGCAAAAGGAGAGCTGAAAGTGATAGTAGATGTTAATTGAAAAATTCCAGAAATGGGAGGAGTAATGAAGATAGGTAAAAAGGTACACATAGAAAAGAGAGAAAGAAGACTGAGTGAGAAAGAAAATACAGATGGCCATCCATGCCTACAGTTTCTGCATCCAACCAGAGCTAAAACAGATCCAAAAAAGCTGATCCTCAGGCCCTTTCTAGCACTTTTTTGTTTGCCATTTTATATAAGTGACACCAATTTACTATGACACTGTAGATAACAAAAGTTGCACACCCATAAATTTTGGTATCCACAGAGGTCCTGGAACCAAGACCTAGCAGATACCAAGAAACTGAATGATAATGAGAAATGAGAAGTGTGTGTCGGAGAGAGCACATACAGACTAGAGCTTTCCAAATTATGTTGTAGCACATTAGTGTGTTGTCTGCAGTGTGTAGGTGTGTCATGCAAATATAATGAGAAATCTCAGTGTCTATGTGACAAAAGCAATACCAACTTGCATGCATTTTTATGCAGGAAGGTGCTGATTAGCATGGTGCACTAGTATATTCCTTTTCCATTATATCAATGGATGCTCACCCCAGTCACATAGGTACTGCCATGCACAGCATGCATAATTGGGTGGAGAAAGCTGATTCTGTGACACTTCTATGACAAACTGAATTACTGTGTCTCGAATTTATGCATATCTAAAAGTATGTCATTAACTTAAAGTGTTGGAAAGTTCTGATGTAAATAAAGGCTTTCAGGAAACTCCTATGTAAAGGAGAAAGATTGAGGAAACTAAACACAATGGCGACAGAATGGAAATTGGTGAAAGGAGAAACTCTCAAACACTTGACAGAACACACATGAAGAAGTAGAGGAAAGAATGGTGCATCGTTCATATGTGGACTGAGCAAAAAGTAATAGGATAGCAAAATCAGGCAGCATTTTAAGGTAATATAATCATTTTTCTAAATTTTGACAAAAGCTGACAGAAAGAAAATCAACTCACTTGAAATACAGTGTTGGAGGAGAGTTCTACAGATAGCATGGGCTTGTTTGAAAAGATAGTAAGATTTGGTGGAATGTGTAAAACCTGAACAGGAGAGGGAATTATTGGAACTTTTGGAGCTCTATCATTCATGAGGATGTTTGTAGGTTAAAGTGGACTTGATGGAAATTAACAACAACATTTTTCTTCATCAATATGGGATAGAATATTCAGACTTTGAAAGGCCATTAAGTAAAATAATATGCTTATTGTACAGTTGCAGATAAATATACCCCAGCTTAGAAGTTTTGAAAATCCATTTTTTTTTATTTTATTTGAATATTTGGCTTTTACTCAATTAAGGAGGGTGTTTGGTGGGGATTAAGGGGGATTTCAGTGAAATATTAATGATGCCAAATATAGGGCACTCTCATAAATGAGGATTAAAAGTTTTATAGACACAGCTTATTATTTATACATACATATGAGTACATGCCTCATTTTTTACTTCCACAAGTTTTAATAACTGCCACTGGATATACAAATCCTGGTTTATTTTAGTACATTACCAAATTGTGAAAGTTTATAATTTTGAAAGAAATAAATGGATTTCAGCACATCATAGAATCACAGAATAATACAGCTGGAAGGGACCACATGGGCCATCTTGTCCAACCCCCTGCCATGTAGGAAAAACACAATCAAAGTATCCCTGACAGATGGCCTTCCAGCCTCTGTTTAAAAGTTTCTAAGGAAGGAGCTTCCATCACACTTCCAAGGCAGAGAATTCCACTGTTGAACAGCTCATACAGTCAGGAAGTTCTTCCTAATGTTCAGCTGGAATCTGAATATGATTTTTTCTAAGGTGTCAATTCCTTCTACTGCTGCCCTTCTTTCAAATATTAGGAAGAACCACTGGTGAGTGGGTTGAATAATGTAGTACCTAGGTACAAAAAAGGTTGTTGCTCTGTATCAGATTCCAGATAAGGAAAAGAAATAAATCAGGTATGACCCAAACTATACTTTCAATTTGGGTGTGGGGAGCTTGAAATGTTTTACATTATATTAGTTACAAGCTTGGGTACCCGGTGTTGCCCAGGTTATTTGAAAAAGGCATTTTTTAAAATTTTACAGCCCCCTCAAGCCCCTCCAGTAGGTTCAGTTCTATCTGACAAGTTTGGTTCAGATCAGTCATTGATGGTGGTTACAGTGTCTCTTGATAAAGGTGAACTACAACTACCAGAAATGTCTACATGCCAAGTTTGGTCCAGGCTCAACATTCGTGGGGGTCGCAGTGGCTTGTGGAATTTGGAGCTGAATCAGGTGAAGGTAGTGCAAATTCCATCATCTGGGGTCCATCCTCCCCCCCCCCAAACTGCACCAGGATGTAAAGTAGGTCATGGGGGGGGGGTCTGTGTGCCAAGTTTGGTATGGGTCCATCATTTGTGGTGGTTTCAGTGGTCTGTTGAGTCAGATCCAAAGCAGATGAAAGTCACATCTTCTATGGTCARTTCTTCGCCAAACCCCTCTAGTGTGTTCTGTTGGTCATGGGAGGGGACGGGGTGTGTGTGTGCCAAGTTTGGCCCAGGTCCATTATTCATCACAGTGGTCTGTGGAAGTTGGACGTCCAGCCAGAAAAACACATTGCCACCCACATACATACATGCACATGCAAACAAACACTGGATAGATATAGATAGATATTGATATAGATAAAATGAATAGCCATTTTCATATCTTCTGTATTCATCAAAGCAAAAACAACACTGGGCCTACTCCAAGGATTATTCACATTGGTGTTTCAAGTTCTCAGATGCAATCAAGATTGCTTGGTCTACTTCTTGAAACAACAATATGAGGTCATCAAAAGACTGAGCTACAGTGCTGCCAGCTAAATCTCTATTTAGTTTAATTTTTGAAGACATGGATGTCTCCTTTGTCTTCACTGATATGTTACTGAACAGTATCTAAACATATAATGAATCCATCACACCAGCAATCAGAATATACATTGCAATAGGGTAGCACTCAATAAAGGATAATAGAGATTTTTATCTTTTAAAACAAACCCAATTTATCAATGACTTGAGTTAGAACAAAATCATCAGAAGATACATGGTAGATTCTGTCTTTCTGATCTCTCTCTCCCCTCTTCCATTTCAATTAAGAATGCAAAGCACCCTTCTAACTACTAGTTTCCTGAACAGTATGCTCCTCCCATGCCTCATGGAAAACTACTTTTCAAAGGGCAAGGAACTTCAAAGCAATATAAAATCCTCCTCTTGCTCTCTCTGTGCACGTAAAGTAGCTCTTTGGACCGGCAGGTCTGCAATCTATAATTAAAAGGGATTAAACTATTACAGAAAGTGAATGAAGATGAGCATTTGTCTTTCTAACTCTCCCACTGCCTCAGTGCCCAGTCTTGTCAAAGATGTCTAAATTTCACTTGTCTTTGCCACTATCTCTTGGCAGATCCATATGAGACAGGAAACTTTAAAGGAAACATGAACTTCAAAAATGTTTTCCACATTTTGTATCCATATTCCAAAGAAGGTGGTTTAGAGTTAAGCCTGAAACCACTACTCTTAAAGGAAGATAGGGTATGAAGTTAAAATCCAAGAGAGAGGGATAGAGAACTGTGGTCAATCTATGAGAGTTGTTTTAGTCAAGGACTCTTACAGATTTTTACCACCATACCAGGAGGATGGAAGGTGTAATCCAGAAGTTACCCCACTCCAATTTAAGGAATAATCCACATGCACATATCTATTATTGGTTAATTATTTCAAGTCTTTTAATGATATTTGCATGTGTCTTAGAGCTCGTCCAGACAGTACCTTTATCGCAGGAGCTTCCGCAGCAAACAGGAGGGTGGCCACATGTTGTTTCCTGTAAATTCCTGTAAATGCGGAAGCAATCGCTACAAAAAGCAAAAACCGTGTGATTTCCAGGTGTGGGAATATGGTGGTTTTGAGCTGAATATGTGGATCTTCTCATGTCTGTATGTCTTTGCAATTGGAAATCACAGGATTTTTTATCTGGACTTGTTCCCGGGTTTTAGATGTTTGTTCCTGATTGGTTAGTTCCTAAAAAGAAGATGAGACTTGAGTAGAAGGTGAAAACTTTGTTAGTATGACAAAAGATTCATGAAACATGTGGAGGGCACATTTTCTCTGGCCAGAACAAAGTTGTGGCTCCTAGTCAATGTTATACTTCTTTTCACAAGAAGAGCAAGCAGGAACAGCCATGTATAACCCAAGAACAGCACCCTGTTGTTTGATGCCACAAGTACACAACCAAATCTATCTGGACAGATGGCCATGCAGGCAGGCTCTAAAAAGTGTCAATAATTATCAAGTTCTGTTTCTGGTTTGAAAGTGTGTGTTTTCGTTTGATTGTGCAGTGCTGACTTAGGCAGAAGTGGTCCTACCCTGTAAACTTTGTGTGGCAGATATTTCGTGAAATGTCTGGAAGGCACAGTTTTTCTGGCCAGGACAAAGAAAGAGACTTTTGCAGTGATTCGCTGCAGTGATTTTGCACATATCCGCATATTCACATCTTGAGGTATTTTTTTTTAAAAAAAACCCACCAAAGTTTCCAGTGGAAATCCCATGGCAGCTATCTTGGGAGCCTCTAAATCTTGCAACAAAGCATTATGACTGGATAACGGAGGCAGAAATCCCAGCACTAACAGGTCTGTATGTGGACTCTTCTGAATCCCGAGATTTTTTGACCTTGTTTAAAATCCATGATTTAGTGCTGTTTGGAAGCACCCTTAGATGCAATTTTGAGCATCACAAACACCATTTTGAGCATCACATTTAGTTCTAGGAATTAAAGAATAAGAAAACATATAGAAGTTGTACTGGAGAGGTGAAGCTCAATAGGTCAGGGATTAGATAATAACATGGGAAATGACAGATAATAACATGGGAAATGACAGATACCTCTAATGGTGTTAGGACAGGAGAAATACTCTGTATGCTCTCTCTCTCTCTCTCTCTCAGAAGAATAGTAAAGAAATGCATGGAACTGCCCTTAGATAGTATAAATATGGAAAGGTTCTCCTCCTTTTATCACAATATTATAAAACTCTGAACCTGCTACTATAGCTGAGTAATAGGAAATCTAAGAGCCCTGGAGGTTTTTATGTATTCTTAATCCAGGGTTTAGATAACTAACATAAATTACAGTGATGTCTACCAACTTGAATGGCAGTATGACTGGGTTGGGTGAAGTTGTGCAGGGTGAGAAATACAAACAGGGGCTTTCTACTGTATTGATACACTGCTCTTGTGGGCTTCCTATGGTTGACTGCTGTACAGACAAAATGCTGGACTAGGTAGGCTTTACTCTGATACAATATATGTTGTGTTGTCATAAAGTTTGAAGGTACAAAGGTAGCAACCAATCCAACCTGCTTTCCAATGCATGAAATCCATTATTACAGCATTCCAAGGATGGAGCCAGTCAGGCTCTGTTTAAAACTTCCTAAGGAGGACAGTATGTTCCACTATCAATCAGCTACTATTGACATGGCATTCTTCCATTTCTTTAGTCAAAGCCTCCTTTGCTGTAATTCGAGTACATCAGTTATTATCCCGTCCTCTATATATATTTATTGATCACAATATTTATATTCTACCCCATATCATAAGATTTCAGTATGCCATATGAATAAAATAAATTGAATACTACATAGAACCATGATTTAAAACAATGTAAAATAGCAAGGAATAATGTAAACAATTGGCAAGCATATTAAAGAATGTAATTTATAAGATTAAATCAGCGGAAAACCACGAATTATGCATATTTCTGCAAAATGACTGAATCTCGAAGACTTTGATAAGAAGCCATGTTCTAGATTACATCAAATTGAAGCAACCCTTGACACCCATTGGGCCTCCAAGAAGCCCAGTGTCACATGACTGGAATGCAAATGAAAAGAAAGTCTTCTTCATACTGATGCAATGATTCATCCCTACTAGAATTCTATAGCAGAGATTATTCCTTCTGTGGGATTCCTTCAGGTGATAGGGTCCCAAGACATTTAGTTCTTACAGTGTTACCACTAGTACAGTATTTCTCAACCTTCCTAATGTCATGATCCCTTAATACAGTTCCTCATGTGGTGGTGACCCCAACCATAAAATTATTTTCGTTGTTATTTCATAACTATAATTTTGCTACTGTTATGAATCATAATGTAAATATCTGATATGCAGGATGTATTTTCATTCACTGGACATTGTGCACAAATACCCAATACACCCAAATTTGAATGCTGGTGGGGATGGGACGGATTGATTTTGTCATTTGGATGTTATCGTTGCTGGGATTGATAGCTAACCTACAATCAAAGAGCATTCCTAACTTCACCAATGATGGAACTGAACCAAACTTGGCACAAATAACTCTAATGACCAACAGAAAATACTGGAAGGGTTTGGTGGGCACAGACCTTGAGTTTTGGAGTTGTAGATCATGTATATCCAGAGAGCACACTGATGGATCTGGACCAAACTTGGCACAAATACTAAATATGCCCAAATGTGAACCCTGGTGGAGTTTGGGGAAAATAGATCTTGACATTTGGGAGTTGTAATTACTGGGATTTATAGTTCACCTACAATCAAAGAGCATTCTGAACCCCACTGATAGAATTGAGCCAAACTTCCCACACAGAACCTCCATAACCAACAGAAAATACTGTGCTGGTCTTTGGTGGTCCCTTTGACACCCCCTCGTGACCCCTCCAGGGGTCCTGACCCCCACTGCACTAGTACTTTCATTAAGATGAAAAGTATATTTGTTCTTCTGTGCCTTCACATTGTTCTGACTTGTGGCAATCCCATCACATAGGTTTCTTGGCAAGTTTTTTGAAGAGATTTTCCATCACTTTCTTCTGAGCTTGAAATAGTATGACTTGTCCAAGGCCACCCATAGGGTTTCCATGGTGGTGCCCACATGTTCCAACATATCTACAGAGGGTTTGATCTACAGGTTGTTCACCAACTTTAGGCATCCTCTGTTGAACTTTCCCACCTCAGTCAGACATCTAATTATTAAAAGGATATATAGATGTATTTTAATGACACTAGCAAAAGACCTGTGCAAAATTATTCCCTACGAAGTTGCATTTTATAAACCTTTGGATAAACTATCAACATTATGCACTATAAACATTCAAGCCCAACTACTGTCGATGAGAAGTTAAAAATGCATCTGTCATCACAGTAACAATTCCACCTGGCCCCTTTGCCATGTCTAAGTGTTTTATAGCCTGGTGTGGCCAATTCTGTGTTTCCGACTTCTCCTGACATCAGAAGGTGGTGTGAGAGCAGGGAAATGCAGAAAACCAACAGTAAATTCACATAACTTGCCATTTCGAACAATCACACGTATTTCATTACATACATTGAACAAGAAGAGATTTACTTTCTCACAAAGCAAATAAATTGAATAAACAAATCTACATACACTATTTTAGATAACTGTGATAGTAAAGCCAGTAAATTGGTGCTGGATCGGTGAGAAGAGTCACCACTTGAAATCATTATTTTAATGAAGGAACCTCACAACATACTAATTTATGCACTCTAATGTGCTCAAAATGCTAACAAAATCCCTGCTTTAATTGTATGTATTCACAACAAAATTTGCTTTATGCTCCCCCTTAAGGCATTCATGGGCAACATCTGTGTTCCTAGAACCATTCAGCCCTTTCTACATCTGCTTATGGATAACCTTCACAGAGCAGCTGTACAAGTAGTAATAGGGGGAGTACTCTTTTACAAATACATTCAAAACACACCATGTAGCTTACTAAGGCTGAAAATGTCAGAATGATACTCTGTGAACTATTTCTTGAGGTAAAGGTGAGAAAAAGAGAGAAAAAGAAAGGAATATAAAAAGATGGTGTTAAATGTCCAAATGTACATTAACCACTATATTTAGCTGGACTCTTGTTAACACACACACACACACACACACACACACATATACTAATTACATTATAATTTTGAAACAGAAAGAAAGGGGTGAAATTATTACTTCTGACTTTTTAAATTAGTATCTTCCATTTTTAAGAAGTAATATCAGGTTTTCACACTATCTTTCATTGATCATGGCAGTGGCCAAAGGGAGAAATCACATTTCAAAATTTTGAAATGACTGCCATTGCTGAACAGAGACTGAAAAGGCCAATTAAACCTAATTGAAATAGATTATGAGCAGCCTGTTAATTCTAATAGGCCCCTGCTGCCTATCAGGTAATAACCCCAACGTGCTTATCTAATTACAGTTAAAAATTCAGGTGAGATTTAAAGTGACCCTAGGTATGACAGGCAGGCTGATGCTCTCTGTACTGCACTTTATTAAGGCATCCCAATTTATACACACAATTACTTTGCAGCAATGTATTAATATTAACATGGCTAAGAAAGTGTGTCTTTTCACCACATTGTCCATTTCGGAGCTCCCGGTGGTGCAATGGGCTGACAGGACTCCTGACTGACAGGTCGGAGGTTTGAATCCGGGGAGAGTGCTGATGAGCTCCCTCTGTCAACTCTAGCTCCCCATGCAGAGACGCCTTCTATAAAGATGGTAAAACATCCTCAGAAGTGACTTGCAGTTTCACAAGTAGCTCCTGACACACGCACACACAAATGTCAATTTCAATCTAAGCTGGGCTGTTTTTAATTGTTGTAGGTGTCCAGTAGTTCTTATGCCTACCAACACCGCCCCTCTCTATACAGCTAAGTATGGACAGCAATATATGATTTGTAAATTGCTAACAACTGAGTGAAAATGCCTATTACCAGGCTTTCTTTCTGTGTACCAGTGTGTCTACTGCCAGGATTTCCATCTTGTTGACTGCATTTTTATTCTCAATAACCTAATGAGCCAAGACAATCCTATTTTGCAAAACGGACATGGGGACATCAAAAAAATCCACAAAGAGATGTTTTACAAACTCTGAGAGTGAATGGCAGTTTCTTAAGCCAAGCAGATAAAAATGAATGGCACTTCTGCAGAGAAATTGGTGCTTCTTTCATCTTATAAAACTCCCTTTCAGGTCAAAATCTGCTTTACACATTTGCACTGCAAAGAACACACAGTCCTCTTCCTGAAAGATTCCAGGCACAATCCAAAACAGCTTCCTGCTCATCAACCTTTGGCCAAGATAGAGGGGTTGCTGGGATTTTCAGATGTTTGTTCTTCATTTTAAAGCAAGCTACTATCCCAGGAATTAACTTGCACATAAATGGCAATGCCTGGAATTATTATTGTTTTTATTTCTTCACTAAGACCTGCCTTTTCATGGTGGCTAAAAACAATTAAAACAAATACAGAAAGCAGCACACAAATACATATATTCATAGAATCATGGAGTTGGAAAAGACCATAAGGGCAATCCAGTCCAACTCTCTGACATGCAGAAATACACGATGAAAGCACACCTGACAGATGGCCATGCAGCCTCTGTTTAAAAAATCCCCAGAGAAAGTGACCCATCAGCCTCCCAGACAGCTTATTCCACTGCTAAAACAGCTCTTACAGTCAGGAAGGTCTTCCTAATTTTTAGGACTTTCTCTTCCTGCAATTTGAATCCATTGTTCCACATCTTAGTCTCTATAGCAGGAGAAAACAAGATTGCTCCTTCCTGAATATGATATCCTCTCAGATATTCAAATGTGGGTATTATATTCTTTCCTAATCTTCTCCTCAAAGCTACACATACCCAACTCCTTAAGCCACTCCTCATATGCCATGAGATCCAGAACTTTTACCATTTGAATCACCCTTATATGAATATGTTCCAGTTTGTCAATATCCTCTTGAATTTTGGTGCTCTGACCAGAGTACTCCATAGGTCAAAACATGGCAATTGAGGTAGGCCCAAACTTATTGAAAAATATACCCAAGGAAGAGGGGAGGGATTATTTTGAGCCCTATGACCTCATCATATGCTTGTCCAGAAGTGTCTTCTCTGCACTTCTTGGCACTGCTAGCATGTTGCTGGCACGGAATCTCCCAGAGTCCATCAAATGACACAGGGCCACTTAAAGCGGGGCTCCATGGGACAAAATAATAGAATTATAATTGTTAATATTGTATTTTAAAGGAATGGAATCTTGCTAACTGAGCTAACATAATAAGCATTTATTATTTATTTATTATTTATTTGGGGGGGGGACGACTCAGGGCAGCCTCACAGAAGCACCATACAATGCCAGCATCATAAAACATTCAACAATACATTAAAATATTAAAACAGTAATTAAAACAATAGATTAAAACATGCCTATTAAAAATCAGAATTCAAAATCCAAGTCTGGGTCAATTCATGTGATCAACAAAACATGGATTTTGAAGACACCTGAAAACTTTACAAACTTTGAACACAGAGAATACAGATCTATTGAGGTCAGGTGTTAATTAAGAGCAAACTTATAAAGAGTCCTGGCTCTCGATGTCCAATTAACTTGGTGAATATGTGCTGAATGTGTATTAATAGAATTTTTTTCCTGAGATATTAGAGTAAAGGTTTAAATCATCTGGGTGCTACTTATGAGCTGCTGGAATTTGTTTCTATGAATACATGTAAGTGATTCACAAAGAGGGGCCTTGTGCAATCATGCTTAAATTACTACATAGAGAATCCAAAGCTGCACTGAGGAGATGCCATTACTTTAAGTTCAATTTCTTGCTTTTTCCAGATGCATATAATTTCAGCTATCTTTTATTCTGCTGCACAGTTGGGCAAAGTCTATATTTTATGCATCATTACTGACTCTGCCATTGTCTTCCTAGGTGGCAGATTTACAAGTCTTGAGCAATCTGAAACATGTATGGCTAAAATTCTGAAATGCTGAGAACACGGAGAGAGAAATAATGCACATATACAGGATCACCGACAGCATGCATAAATTTTGATTTAAAAATTCTAGGTTAAAACTGACATACTAGGTATGCTGACTTGGCTTGCCGAACAGAGAATGAATGGATAGAATTGAGCTGAATATGAGTGAAAAACAATCACAGCTCTTTAATACGTTTTTGGTTTCCAAAATTCAATAAAGCAAAGCTTTCCACCCTAAATGCAAAGATATTTGCAAACGTTGATATATTCTTATCAGAAAGAAACTGAAACTAAATGCATACCCGTCTCTATTCCCAGGTGGCTCTTCCTCTCTTCACATGTTTCTAAAGTGGCACATAAGAGCCATTCCCCTATGGCTTGAGGTCTCGCCGTTATTGCAGGAAAATGACTGCCAGGACCACACAGCTGAGGCCAACTGTATGACCCGTTATCACAGAAAAGCCACCTGATGTAGAATCATACAACAGGGAAGCATTGTTCATACCAGATACAGATATAGGTCTCAATTAACTACCAGGTCATTTTAAAAGGTTGCCTTCCATTTCTGTTTTCTTTTTTGGTAACAAAACAAGCCTTATTCTGATTCTCTGAACAAAAAACTAAATGCATTACTTCTGGAAAGGATTTGCTTTGAAAATGATATTTTAGAACCTGTTTTCTGAGATACAGCTGGCATCATTATGAAAGAGCCTATTAATTTCATAGCCAGAAAAGGAATAACAGATGTATATGCATACAGCAAAAACAGAGGCTGGAAAAGAAAGTCCTCTCTATATTCTCCAGGTCTGCACACTAAGAAGGGCGTGAAAGTACAGGATCCCTAAGTGCTTATATAACAGATAATGTCAGCATGGACATTCATATGACAGACACGTAATTGGTGGGGCAAAAAAGGACAAGCCAGAGTCTCATTAGAATGTTTCTTTCTGGAAAGTTTGGAGAGTTGTAACGGGATGTTGCTTTGGATGAAGTACAGCAAAATTCTGATTTGTGTTACTGCAGATAAAAGCAAGTCCTGTAGATTTTTTTAACAGACTAGGAAAACAAGTTTGTCAATATGATTTTATTTTGAGCTTTCATTTTTCTCCTATTCTAGAATGTTTATTTACTAAATTCTGAAAATGTAAGTGTGTGTGTGTGTGGGTGGGGGAATCAAAGATAGAGCTGGTGTATGTTTCCATGGTTATATCAAATGAAAACATTATCCTCGTTCAAATTACTGGCACATGTTGCTAATGATCAGTGAAACCAACTGATATAACCTGGGGGCAGAATGAAATGTGAAAGATTTCTAGATATTAATAAGACTGAATGCCATCCAATGAGTCTCATTATTGATTTTGGAAGAAAGGAGTTATTCTCAACACAACCAAAAATCAATTGGAATTAAAAGTGATTAGCTTTGCCTCGATGGTGGCCATTGTTTTGAAACCTTAGCAATGATTAAATAGTTAGAATGGGTCTAGTCCAATTTTACCAGGGTTACAGCTTTATTTTTGTAAATAACCAAACCTGGAGCTGTTTATTTTTTTCTTTTTCTTTGATAAATGAAATTCCTTTTAAATAGATCAGAAACACTCTGTATATTAGTTTTACAGAACCCTGAAATATATTTCACATTCTTCATTGCTGCTAGTAAAATAAAAGCATTTTAATACAGAGCTTTAGAAGGCTGAAGTCTCTAAATTGACCTTGGGCTTTATTTTTTAATGCAGAAAAACTAAGCTTTCATACTTAGGAAAGCAATTTGAAGACTAGAGAATTGGATAGTTATTCAGCTATAATTTAATAGGTAACATAGATTGAAAAATATTTGAGTTATTAAAAAAATCCTATAAAAGATCTAGTTCAAATTGGTGATTTTCTTTTTCCTTTAAGGCACACAGAGTGATAATTTGAAAGCTCTTTATGACCTTAAATTGCATTATACTCTGATCATAGAAAAGGAAGTAACCTATAAGACTGGAAATATATCTTAATATCAGGAGTTATTTCCCTTCTCCACCGGACTGTGTTTGTTAGATGGCAGTAAAATTTTTATAAATGGGCGTAAACTCAATGGTGCCATCTCATAAGTGGAAATGGGAGGGGACAGTTCTGGGATTGGGACTGATACTTCCTTTCGCTGAGCACCCCCATAATCTGTTCTGGAGGACTGAGAACACTTGTGGGGTGCACTTTGGATAGAAAATGTTCCATTGCATAAGAAGAGGATAGGAAGGGATCACAAGTTTTAAGTTTCATGGTTAGTACTTCTTATATTTTATAACAAGAATCAGACAGCATAAGTTCATCTAAGAGCACCACTATTTCTCAGCCAAAAGGATGCACTCTGGGAGTGGGGCATGATGAAAAAGTGTGACATTGGCTGGCTAGGCAGCCAGTGTTTTCCAACATTTCTCAAGTTCATGGCAGTTGGATGTATTTGGACTTTTTCCTCTCCTGATGTCTGATTCTTTCAGTAGCTTTGTGTAAGCTGTAAGGCCTGGAGTCCTCCCCCTTTCCTTTTCCCTGTCAAACTTCTGATAGTGGTAGAGCAAGAGCTCATTGGGAAAAAAATCAGTGAGCACTGGATGTGTAGCTAGCCCCCTTTCCTGACTATCCCTTATTCACCATGAATATTAAAATATTGGCATTCCAAACAAATCTGAAACCCCAAAATATCTTGGTCCCAATAATTTTGCATAAGGGAGTTCATTGTTTGTGCCACAATTTGCTCCTTGTCTTGTTTTGAAGTGAGAATGGCTCTTCTCCATGTTCTGCTTCCAATTATGAAGTCTATTTGATTTCTATATTGAAAATCAAATGATATCTAGGCATGCAGCCACATATTTGGTTGCTTGAAGAATTTGTTTTTTACTGATCTTGCAAAATTCAGTCAGTTGGTCTCCTGATTCATTTCTTGATCCTAGGGCAGATTTTCTGATAGTCTTTCACTCTGCTGTGTTTTCTATTTTTATGTTCTAGTTGTCTATAATTAACAAGAAGTCATGTTTTGGTGTGTGATCAATTTCCTCCTGGATTCCATCATAGAATCTTTCAGTTGCTTCTTCTGGCTCTCTAGTTAGAGCATAAAATTTGAGTAAGGTGGCACTAATAGTTTTTCCCTAAAGAAATGCTGACATAATTTATATACTTTGGCTACTTTTGCAACAGCACTCCTCCCTATAAATGCTACCCCATTTCTTCTTAGATTTTCATTTCCACAGTAAACCACTGTGTAATTATCTCATTCAAAATATACAATTTCTGTTCACTTTAGCTCACTCATTCCAAATATTACAATGTTTTTATGTTCCATTTTACATTGTCTAGCTTTCTCTGATTCATGCTTCATTCATTCCATGTTCCTATAATATGTGTTTTGACCATCTCTGAATATCTTTTTGGCTTGAGTCCAGTTGCATCATTAGCCATAGAGCTACTTGTACTGTAGGACTTGTTTAGTGCCAAACAACTTGGGAGTTTCATATTCTAGTATCACACCTTGTTTTATTTTGGTTGTGTCATCATAGGGTTTTCACAATAAAAGATGTTCAAAGGGAAATTACTGTGCCTTCCTCTGTGCAGTACTAACAAGCATTAGCTATGGGCTCATTGCTATCATGCCACCATTGTCTTGGAGAGATCCTCCAGCAGTTTAAACCCCCTTCCCCAACACACACACACACACACACACACACAAAACCGCCATTGCCCAGTAATTGTTTGGCACATTCAGTCTGGCTCCTCAACAGAAATGTATTTAGCATGGACCTTACCAGATAAACAGCTGTCATCAGCATAACTTCTTCCTTTACAGGAGTGGACAATCATACCACCATAGAAAAGTACTGCCATTAATGGGAGAATACTACATAAACTACATACATGTCTTGTAATATCAAGATAAATGAAAATAGGGAATGTAAGTAAAATTCACTATTTCAGCCAATAAGATAATTTTTTTGACTTTTTGCTACAGAAAGCAGGATATTAAAAGTACTAAGTACTGTAAGTACTAAGACTGACAAAGTCTATTTTCCTTGGGAATACAGGTGGCTGCATTGCTATATACACAATGCTTGCATGTAAGGATAATAACACATGTATTGGGATGAAAGAAAGGGAAAATCTAGCAGATTGAGGATTCTTTTGTTTCATTGCACCAGAGCTATAAATAAGAAGCAAAGAATGAATGCACTGCCAAACAAACTAAGCAAAAATGTAAAAACACCAGAGAGAGCTTTGTGGTTTACAAATGGCCCTTTTCAAAGAGATTCAAGCTGACACAAAGAGAGCATTTCTCAGCAAATGAGAGAACACTTTCACTGTGTTCTTTCTGGGAAGAAGGTTATATCAAATATTCATGGTACTCTCTTGTCTATACAAGTCTGGTTTGATGGAGTAATAGTGTTGGACTCACCTGGCACCAAAACTCAGCCATTTTTCGCTTTCCCCTGACAATAAATTTGTGACTGTCAGTGGATAGAAGCTGATAGGAAATGATAGCCTTATTGAGCTGCCTTACGAACTGTGACTCATTTGTTCTAAAGACCCAGACTGACAGCCCTTGTATTTCCCCCTTCCAGCAAAATTGAGCATAAATCCCTTTATCATTTTTCTTTTTGACAGTTTATCAGAATTCTGGAATTTTTTATGAAGTCATAGAAGGTGGTGACTACAAATTCTGTATTCAAAGAGTGCTGCCTCTACCCATAAAACTTGAAGAAACATCATAAATTGCACCCTAGACCATGTGTTTATATGAACTTGCACAAGCAAAACCACATAAGAGAAGGCCTTTCTCTTAAGAAATGGCAAAAGTCTTATATTTTGTTCTCGTTTATCCCTCCCTCCCTTTTCTCTAGCTCTCTCTTGGTTCTTTCATCCTCACTTTTGTTTGTTTGTAAATTTATAATTTACTTCCAGTTTTGGGAACACACATAATAAATAATAGCTGGTGTTGTAAAGGATCTGATAAACACACACTTGAAATCACATAAACTTCTTTTTTCTTATACTGATAACCCTTTACTGGATGGCTATCAAGCTTATAGTGCTGTTTCACCACAGGGAGGTTTGTGAGTGCACAAATGTGTGGGCACACATCAGAAAATAAGTGGGAAAATACCACATAGCTTCTCTTTCAGAAAATAGTGAATGCTCGACATTCATTTGCTTTCAAAACACTATTTTTGAAGTGTTTCACATGTGCATACAGTAAAGATACAGACAAAACAATATTACAATAGCAGTGAATGGCTTAGAAGAAATGGCTCCATCCTCCAAAATAGCAAAAGGTGACACTCTGGTTCAATGTATAAAAAAGGTATCATGCACTTTAGAACTCTGCAAACACAGTATGCCATTAGATAATAGATTCAGGGCTCAATTAAATACCAAGTATGATTTCAAGCTTGGACCCAAACACAGAGTAATTATCCAAGAGAGTCTAGGGTGAAGCAAATGCTTTCTTTCCATCAAAGCGGACGTAGAGTGCTGGAGGTAGCACAAAACACAGAGGTTGACACGGTTCTTGCCCACAGGGCTTACAATCGCAGATTGACAGAACAAAGGCGGAGGGAGGATGTTCAGAATGAAAATGCAATATTGAGGACTGGCCAGAGGAAAGTTAAAACTGAAGAGAAAAGGAAAGGCTTTGGAAATTAGGAAAGCCTATGGAAAACATTTTGTAGTCCACAATGACCCAATGGCTCAAAATGGATTGCATGATATTTACAATTTTCTATTGGAATGTCAAGGAGATGGAGCAATGTCCCCAAAGGGTTCCCAATCTAATTGTAATGCTTATAATATAATTGTGAAACATTCGATAACCATAATCCATTTATGGGTTTCAGAGCCATATATTGGGGAGGGTGTGTGTAACTGATTTGTACAATATTGTAGTTGTTACAAAATAGATGCTAGTGTGGTCTCCTTTGATCTTGAACTCTGTAAAATCTCTGATGGCATATTTTTTGCCTAGTAGAAGATGAAAGAGGAGGCGTATCATCAACCTTTAAAATGCTAAGCACTAAATCTGAAAGAATCTTGGTAGTGTTTTCCTGAATATGTGGCAGTTCATATATAAAATGGGCTTTGAGCTGCTAAACTAACAGTAATGGAAAATAAATGGTTTTAGAAGAGATGTTTCACCAAATACTTAAAGGAAATAATAATGTGGAATACTGCAGGTATTGCCAGCAAATGAAAATACAAATTCACATTGACTTCTTATTTTACAACATGGTATGCATACTTAGAAATTCATATTATCATTCATGTAAAACATGCTGGTTTTATACACAAGCACATATAGATATTTCAATAACAACATTTTTTTCAGTTTCACATTTTGTGTTTAGGGTTTTATGCATTCCGGTGAGTTCCAAAAATGCGTGCAAATTGCAATTATTAAGGGCAACAGCGGACACATTATTCAGGCACTATAGATATGGTAAGATACCTCATGCTGTGGTAAGTTTCAGCTTCACCAAAGCATTATACTTGGATGGCTGTTGCTTTCAGAGTGGTCGTTTTAAATCCCACATTCATCTATTCAAATAATAGACACAGACTGTTTATGCAACTGAAGTTATAGATATGGATAGCCAAAACAAAAACTAATGTGCAGCAGATTAATTTTTGATATATCATGACACAGCATGACCTATTTGAAAAGATGATCATGTTAGGCAGGATGGAACCCAGGAGGAAAGAGGAATACGACATTACAGATGGATAGACTCAATCAGGGAAGACATATCCTTGATGTAAGACTTTGGGAGGACTCTTAATAACAGGGTGTCTTGGAGATCTCCCATTCACGGCACTTCCATAAGCAAAGCTGAATTGATGTCAATTAACACAGAAAACTCATTATTATATTAAAAATTATAAATGAGTCAAACAATTTATGTTATATTTTTCTTTATTTTAAAACATTTTATTTTCTCTGAGCACAACAGATAAAGTAGTTCTAGCTTCATTGCTCTCTGAAATAGAGTGGATTAAGCCTTTGAAAACAATGGCTTTGGCACAATGGAGTCCCTTTGCTCAAAGATATGGGTCTTTTATGCAAAACCCACTCAAAGAGGTGGTGCACTGGTTCTTCACTCTTACTGATTTGGCATTTTACTGGATGCTTTCACATTCTTTTTAAGAATAAAATATTTGACAATATTCTTTACAACTCTATTATAGAAACACACTGTCTTGTAGCTCCTCCATAAGAATTTATCTTGATATGAAGATTCTAGAGGATGGTAAAACCCAAAGCAATCTCATCCCCATATTTTATCCATCTTTTCCATTGCCTTTCAGGGCAGACTTTGGAAGGCCATGCTTCTTATTTATATCCTGGTCCTCATGGATTATTAGGGTTGAATTTTATGAAAATTATGACAAATTGTGATGAATGTCCACTTGCAAAATAACTGTACTTAGAGAAGCTAATAACAGTGGATTTGTAAAGTAAAATGGAGCAATGATTGAAGTGAAACTTAACTGGTAGCTGTTTCTTGGCTACAGAAGAAAACATCTGCTCTTAGAAATCTGGAAAAGGGGACATTCAGAGCCAAAAACTCCCCTCCAATCAATAATCCATTCCAAGATTTTATCAATTCTGTATTCAGGAAAAGAATACATGTTGAATAATATTTTGCACTTATTTAAAAATAATTTGTTCTCACATTATTAGAAGTGGGTGTCTCTACATAGACCTAATGCCCAACATAGAGATATAACCAAAGATGCTTACCCTGGCTGAAATCCACAAAACAAAGTCATATATTAGTACATGCTGATTAAGCAATGCCTCTGTTTGTCTTACTTCTAGGACAATGCCTTCTCCTACTTGCAGTAAGAAAAAACATTTATTGCCAACTGATACAACAGGCAGCAGCCAGGCTACTAACTGGTGTGACTTACAGGGAGCAGTCAACCCCCCAGTTTAAGGAGCTCCATTGGCTGCCGTTTATTTTCTGCTCCCAATTCAAGGTGCAGGTTCTTACCTACAAAGCCCTGAATGGGTTGGGACCTGCCTATCTGCGTGACCGCATTTCTGTGTACAAACCCACACGATTTCTTCGATCATCTGGAGAGGCCCTGCTCATGCTCCCGCCTCCTTTGCAGGCATGATTGGTGGGGACGAGGGAGAAGGTCTTCTCGGTGGTGGCCCCCTGACTCTGGAACTCACTTCCCAAGGACATCAGGCATGCCCCAACATTGGCAGTCTTTAGGAGGAGCCTGAAAACATGGTTGTTTCAGTGTGCCTTCCCAGAATAAGGAAAATCCCCTGAAATAGGTCCTCAAAATGCACTTTACTACTGTTTTAGAATTGATTGCACTCCCTCATCTCTTTTAAAACACTATACCAGATATATTCTACCTTGTTCATGCCCAGCGCTTATTTTTAAATTTTTAAACTATTACATTTGGCCCGGCCACAGGTTTTTAAATCCTTGTGTGTTACTGTTTATTGGTTATTGTTTATTTGTTATTTATATTAATTGTATTGTATTTATTGTTTTTTGTTTATTGCTTTTTGTTTTTATTGATGTGTTGTTGGGCTTGGCTGCCCCGAGTCTCTTGGGGAGATAGTGGTGGGGTATAAATAAAGATGATGATGATGATGATTATTATTATTATTATTAAACAAAATAACAAGTATGCCTGTCATATATTGCACACACAAAGTCCTAACTCTGAAGTTGTGTATGGAGGTAATGGACTCTCTCCAGAAAAGGTAAACACACATTTCTAAAAAGTATTTATGAGATACACCTCTCCCTTTCTCTTTTGTGTAGTGTTAACCCAGCAGTGTTCAATGAGGCAAACGGAATTACATTTCTAGTCATAACGAAACCAGGCTGATTTTCTACTGTCCCTTTTATCTCTGTTTTTGATAGAAGTGTGTGAGAGAGCAGTTAGTGCAGTTCAGCTGCGACTGAAAAGGAGACCCTAAAGGCCAAAAGAGATATCATAAAGAGGATGACAGCTGAATGGGATCAAGGAAGAGTTGTTTTTGTAGCTTGTAGATGTACGGTTGGTACTTTGTGAGCATCACAGATTGAAATCAATGAAGCTAAATATAAACTATTCGTACCAAAGTATTGAAATTATATTGCAGATGGAAAGCAGCCTGATTGGGGGAGTGGAAAAAAGGAAGTAAAATAATGAGAAATGCTAAGAGAGAAAAATGTATTTTTCACAGAAACAAAAGAGTTTTGAAATGTAGGGATAAATTAAAGTTCCTTGAGCTTGAGATATTACTCTTGGAGCATTCTAGGTAACAAAGTCACAAGAACTATTGTTGTTGCTGTGTCCCTGCAAGTCATTTCTGACTCGTGGCAACCCCATCACAAGGTTTCTTTGGCAAGATTTGTTCAGGGAAGGTTTGCCATTGTCTCCTTCTGTGAGTGAGTGTGGCTTGCCTGAGGTCAGCCACTGGGTTTCCATGGCTGAGCAGGGATTGAACTCCAGTCTCCAGAGCCATAGTCCAACACTCAAATCATTGCGTGACTCACAAGAATGGGGTGGACTATGAAAGTGGAAGAAGCGATGAGAGCTAAGATTAAGTGAATGTATGGAATAAGTTGCATCAACAAACTGGAAACTGAACATTTTTTCCTATACCATGAATGTCTTCGTGGAAATAATAGAAAGATAAAAATGGGGAGAAAGCTCATGTACATTGGCTTGCACTTTTTTTGGAAGAGGATATAACAGTAAGAATATATGAGTCTGTTACTTCAACATTTAACTGATCTAACAGGACAATCCATCAACTATGTGTGCACAGCTATGTGCAAATCCTTAGGAATAGGTCTTATGGAATGAAGTGGGATTCTATTGTTGTGTGACTTCTAATCTAATCTTTTCTCTCTTAACAGCAACCCTACAGTGAAACTATCACAGATTTGTCTTGGCAAGATTGGATTCATTTTCTTCTGAGCCTGCAACAGTGTGACTTGCCCAAGGCCACCCAGTGAGCTTCTGGGATATGACCTTTTGGTGTCCCCAAAACCTTTGTCCAGTACTTTGTCCAGTGCTGGCTTTTTCTAAATGGGGAATCACTTCTAAATAAATATGAAAACCTTGGAATGTAATTGGAGGTGAATGTTGATTGGTGAGGTCAATTAATCAGTAAGAAAATGAACTCATTACTTTTCAAAGTGTATTTTCATTTAAACTATTTTGGTTCTAGTGTGTTATTGGAATACAAATGATAGCTCTGACAGGTGACTATCACATAAAATACTGTGTTAAGATTATGTTATCACTCAAATGTATTCTGCAGTCGATTAGCAAGCTAAAAATATATGATTAGTGAATAAAAGAGCTTTAATAGATTAAATTCCAATGAACACAGAGAATACACATAAAACATGTATTTTATGGTTTCAGCACATTGTAGTAAGAAAGAGAGAGTTTATATCTGCACTTATTTTGTCATTTCATAATAATGCTTCAGACAAGCAGAAAGGGCAGTTTGCTTGTATCGTCCTTTCCCTGCACAATTAACAGTATGCAAATCAGCTGACTGTAAAAGGTCAACATCACAGGGCACTAATCTAGACCAGTCTCTCTCTGCCTATGAAATATAAATATGCAAATCATAAATAAAGCAATGGCAATCTTGGGGGCATACTTATAAAACCATGGCCATGAAGTTAAAAGTGGGGAAAACGCACAAAAACATAAGAATGATGAGTTCCTTATAAATCCACACACAGGGAATCAACAAATAGAGAAAAGGGGAGGCAAAGAAAGTCCTAGTTTCTCAGACAGGAGACACTTATTAAGTCTTGTTCAATCTGTTTCAAATCTGTCTGTGAATAAATTCTCATTTTTTAAAAGTCAATTAACTTTTGAATGAATGATTTTTAAAATCAAAGACAGTGTGTGTCTGCCGCAAATGAAAGTGACAAATATGAACTATGGTAATCAATAATGAAACATTAACATTTAATGATAAACACTAAGGAATGCAATCCTATACTTACTTGGGAATAAGATTCCAAGTTAATAGAGCTTTTTCGGAGCTTCAAAAACACAACAACTCCCAGAACCCCCCAGTTGCTTTATCCACTGGCCATACTGGTTAGAGTTGCTGCCCCCAAATTCAGAGTTTCTGTCCAAACTGATATGAACATGCACATTGCTAATCATTTGGATGCAAGATAAATGTAAACATTGCTTCCAAGCCACCTAAAATATAACGATGGTATTATTAATGTCATAGTTCTCACAATGCCAGAAAAAAACACCGTTTTGAATGCTAGCATACTAGTGTTAAAAGCCTCCATTCTATCATGAACAAGTCCAAAAGAATAACTAAATGAAAGTCTGAATTGACAACATATACAAAAATATTGACAACAATATTTATAATAATGCTGGCTTAAAGAAAGTGGACCAGTACACACAGTGGTTAGGGGAAACAATAAGGTACAACAAAGTGAGAAAGAAGTAGAAAGGACAATAGCAGCAGTAAGTTAAGAAGCAGAGAGAATGATCTATAGAAGGTCTGGGGGGCATGGATACTAAGTAAAAGCAGACAGTCAAAGATACCACAGAAGCTCCCATCTTAGTGATATAAGGGTGATAGAATATGCTGAGAGATAAAAGAGTTTGAGATTTCAAATGCTAGTCTGGATTGATATTCAAAAGGTTCTTGTAGCACCATTGTGGTGAACTGAGAAAAAGCATAATGATCTCCAAGGACCATAGTTAAACTGAAGTTGTCACCTCATCACCATACCCACAGGTTTTGTATTCAAATGCAAAGCATACCACCTGCTTATTCATAGCTATGAAGTGTTCTTGGACACTTCATCCCATGCACCTGATGAAGTAAGTAGACATATGAAAGCTTGGGCCGACAACTTCTTTCCCCCCATTAGTTTCCCTTTACAAGAGTCCTAGGAGGTATCTACATAATTATATTAGTCTGGTCCCAAGTTCCTGTCATGACCCTGCCCTTTACAATCATAGGATCTGTAGTTTGGAAAGATACTCTGCTAGATAACACACTACCATTAGTTTGATCTCCAGTGATCTGAAACTCCAAGTTCCTCATCAAACAGATATCCAGTATTCTGCATAATGGAGCCACAGAAGTCAAAGTTCTATCAGATTGTGATAATACTATGAGTATTTTAAAATTAAACAGAAGAAGGAAAGCTGGGGATATCTGGGAGAATGAGAGGAAGTGGTCAAGCAATGTTCCTTTGCAGATGTCAAGTTCAAGCATAAATTGTAAACTCAGGTCAAAATTGACCTCAAATCTAGGTGACAGTCAGGTTTTGTGGGCAAAATTATGGATTTTGATATGAACCATGGATAAGTCAACGGTCATTCTGCAGAGAGGGGGAGCACACTTAGGGAGTTACCACCACCATTTCTCTGTCCAGGCATTCAAAAAGGCCAGTGCCTGCACCAAACAGAGAGAGTAGAGGGGATTGATGTTTATTTTAGCAACTGAATCTGCTCTTGCCTTTTGCCACTCTATTCAGAGAAGTGGATTGATCCTTTTAAAAATAAAAAATTAAAGTACAGTACTCACATTGACTCGTGGATAAGGCAATCCAATTTTTGTGGGGGGAAGGGGTGGTTCTAGACTTATATTTGAGTATATAGGGTATATGGTCTATGGTTCATCCAGGCTCCCTGGGTTGTTTTTGCAGAACTTCTCCACTCTATGGAAGAAAAAGCACAGGCCCCAAATATATTCCTCCACTCCATCACAGGAGTGTAGTTTTGGTTGCTCCCTCCCTCAATGGGCACACAGTAATGTAGCCAATGATTAGTCCTAGGGAGGATGGACTTGACTATGCTTGGTTTGGTATAATCTTACAGGGCTAATTCAAGCCATTTACTGATTAAAGCAAACAACAAATGCTAGCTTTGTCTAAATAGTTATTATTTATTTATAATCTTCTTCTCTAGATGGCTTTAAATATTGATTTGATGATCACCTGTCTGGAGTGTTTTGATTGTGTATTGCTGCATTGCAGCAGGATGGACTGGATGGCCATTGTGGTCTCTTCCAGTTCTATGATTCCAAGAATATTACTTTGGGTCTCACATTGGGAGGAATAAAATAAACAAACAAATCAATTTGGCACCTAAGGCAGAAAATCAGTCATATCTCTCAATCTCTGGTAGTAAAGCTATGTCAGTAATCAATAACTAACCATTTGCTGCCTTTCTATAACAGATGAAATCTGTGGAATGAGGTGACTGCTTCCTGACACAACAATTATCCAGTGATTGGTAAATCGAGTGAGACCTAAACATACCCTAAGTTGGCACAATAAGCAACGATGTACACTCTTCAGACAGTTTCTACTTTGTTAACCAGCATGCCTAGTACCTTGCCCAGGCTTTAAGCCAGGTAGGGAATTGAGGACACTCTTTTTCTGCTAAAGCGTATTTCACTGCTTTATGTAGTAATATTGTGTGTGTGTGTTCTGTTTCTGAATTTTAAAAATTGCATTTTAAGCAATCCAGTAAAGTACGTTTGACTATGACATGAGAAATGAATTGAAAAGTCATTGTGGCTGAGCTGGTTTCAAAAAATTCACTTGGTCCCACCAATAGCTGTTTGTCACATCAAATGTCATTTGTACAAATGTTTTAGGACTTCTGCGAATAGCTGGAAAAGCGGATAAATTTCCACTGTAAACCTTTTTTAAAAAATACTGTTGATCATGTATGTAGTATAGCAGTGGTGCCCAACCTTCCTAATGCCATGACCCCTCGATACAGTTTCTCATGTTGTTACTTCATAACTGTAATTTTGCTACTGTTATGAATCGTCATGAAAATATCTGATATGCAGAATGTATTTTCATTCACTGGACAAAATTGGGCATAAATATCAAATATGTCCACATTTGAATACTGGTGGGGTTGGGGGGGGGATGATTTTGTCATTTGAGAGTTGTAGTTGCTGGGATTTATAGTTCACCTACAATCAAAGAGCATTCTGAACCCCACCAATGATGGAATTGAACCGAATTTGGCACACAGAACTCCCATGACCAACAGAATATACAGGAAGGGTTTTGGTGGGCATTGACCTTGAGTTTTAGAGTTGTAGTTACATCCAGAGAACACTGTGGACTCAAACAATGATGGATTGGGACAAACTTGGCATAAATTTTCAATAGGCCCAAATGTGAACACTGGTGGAGTTTGGGGAAAACAGACCTTGACATTTGGGAGTTGTAGTTGCTGGAATTGTGAACCCCACCAATGATAGAATTGGGCTAAACTTCTCACACAGAACCCCATGAGCAACAGAAAATACTGTGTTTTCTGATAGTTTTTGGCAACTCCTCTGACACCCTTTTCTCGACCCCTCCCCCCAGGGGTCCCAACCTCCAGGCTGAGAAACGCTGTACTATAGAAATCCAACATGCTCATTTATTACATTATTTAAGAAAATTTGGGGGAAGGGGGGGGGATGAAATTTAGATTTGATTTAAAATTCTACTATCTCTAATCTATGCCAAGGTTTTCCATATTATTAACAGAGGAATAAATCACAGCCCCAGTCTCTAAAAACACTTTTATTAAACATAAACATCTCAGAGAGGATCTTTTCTGGCAAACAGCCACCCACCAGCTCAGTTTCATCAGCTGCCAGTTTCACATTTCATGTTTATGTCCTCTTCTCCTTTCTCTGTAAAATCTAGCTTTGATGTTTGGCTTTTGGTTCCTTTATTCAAAGAGCTGTTCTTGTTGCTAGTTTGTTTATGTATGTTTATAGGCCACATTTCCATAAAAACAACCAACCGGGTGTACAACAGGCCAGTAATAAGATCATAAAACATTAACATCAATAACAATCATTCATAGGCTCTTAAAAGTGTTTTTATAGGTCATCATTTTATATCACTGATGTTTTATTTACTACTTTGTAGATGCTTGGAACTTTCCTGAGGAAGCAAAGTATCAATCTTAAAGAGAATTTCTTTCAAAGAGTCTTGATCTCTAAACAGCGGTGTGCCTCTTGCATGTACAAAAGTCTCCATTCCTTTGAACAGAAGAATTTGATCTGCATGTACATAAGCATGAACACATCTATCACTTGCTTTTTCTTAAATAATTTTGTTTGGTTTTACTTTTGTTTAAACTAGAATGGGCAAAGTATGCCCTCTAGCTATATTTATGGCATCTGCCCCTCCAAATTTTCTGTCTAAAAAGAGAAAGAGAAAAGGTGAATTCCCCTCAAGTGATGTTTTTCAAAAGCAAAAGTGAATTTCAGGTCACTTCTAGTCATATTTAATTTTGTTTTCATTTTTTGGGCATTTTGGCATTCTATGAAATCAAATTATTCCAATGGAAGATAAATGGGCTGTGGACTTGTCTTAGGACCTCATCCCATGCGCAGTGGGAAAGTGGGGGAAAGCGGAGGAAACTGGCTTACTCTGTTCCCTTTCATCTTTCCCCATCTTCTAGGATGTCCAACCATCCCATTTTCTTTACATACCTTTCCCATCCTTCTCTGCAGCTTCTGAAGTTGGGAGTTGGGTAGAACCTGTCTCCTGAAAACAGAGCCTTCCCTCCATTTCCATATGCTGCTGCCACAGAGTCCCATCAAAAGTGGCCTTCTTTGACGGGACCCTATTTCAGCAGTGCAAAGAAAGAGGTAAGATGGGTTCAAGCCATCTTACCCATTCCTGGGTCCTGTTCACACTGCACAATTATAGCTCTAAGAATCAATTTTATCTGCAATAGCAATATCCTATGGAATCCTCAGATTTGCAGTACAGAGAGGGACATTTAGAATTGTTAGTCAGACTGCTCCAGTGTCTCACCAAACCATAACTCCCAAGATACCCTAGGGTGGAACCATAGCAGTTGTGTGCCTATACAGTTTTGGCAACCCCATGAATTTTGCAAGGTTTTCTCAAGTAAGGGACATTCAAGAGGTGGTTTTTACAGTCTCTTTCTCTGAAAAATAACTTACAGTACCAACCAGAACTTACCCTGCTTAGCATCGAAGATCAGATAAAATTTGGTATCTTGGTGATTAGTGCAGACTAATCATGCTGTAATTATGAATATGTCCCTAGTTTAAATGAATGAGAAAGATGACTAATGAAAATAGTTATTAACCTAAATTCAATTTAGGTTAATAACTATCTCCCTGGATGTAAGGTTCACTAGACACTATTGGGTTTACATCTTACGGATGCACAAGGCATTGTCCTGTCCTGCCATAGACAACATTCAGTTCTACAGGATCAGTTTTCTTTTGTAGTATTTACAATGGAAGATGTTTTAGGGGCAATTGCAAAACTGAGATAGTAACAATACAATTTATTATGGATTATATATTTTTAATTTGTACTGACAAGGGAAAAATGAAAGATAAGGAAATGTTATTTTTATATCATCATTGTTTACCATATGAAACAACTATGTTTACCACTTCAAAGACTATATCCTACAGCAGTTATCAAGAGGAAAACAGGAAAGATTAAAAAAATCTAAAGCTATTTGTTGATTTTTCCCTTTCCAGGCATTCCGTTACAGATTCCAGCTCTTGATATATTCATCTATTGCAAGTTGGACGCTCTCCAAATGCAAAGCAAACACTAAACTTAAAAAAAGAAGAAGCAATGCTAGGATAATGCTGTGTAATTACTGAAGGTCTTTCTGTTACAGTAAAATTAGACTTATTTGTGTAATGCAATCTTTAAGAGGAAAAGTCTCATTACTAACTAAATAAGCTGTGGTAAGTTGACACTGACACATTTCTCAGCATTTGCAACAAAATCCATTTCAGATAATAGATAGATTGAATATTGTGAAGTGTGATTTGCAAGCTTTGACATGCAAGCAAGAACTACAAAGCAGTTGTAACCATCCTGTGACTTTCCTTTCAAGAGTTCTAAACGAATTGGAGGGGGAGGACACTATCCCACCCCACAGTTATGATTTCCCGTCCAGCAGAATTGCTCTGAAAATTGAACTATTTTTCCAAAATGTGGATAATAATCTAGCTTAATCCTTTGCCTAATGTTCTTGTGCAGGAATGTGATTTATGCAACTTCCAGGCAGCAACCTCTCACCCAGCGAAATTTATGGGCTATAGGCACCACAGAGAAAAAAAATCCATCTAATTCAAAGTGTGTTTGGCAACATCTTTTGTTATCAGGGGGAGAAATCCAAGGGTTTTTAAGTAAGAAAAATCTTGTCAGTCTTCTGGGGCCCTTGCACACTGTCACATTTGTGAAACTGGCAGCTGATGAAACTGAGCTGGTGGGTGGCTTTGCAAAAGCTGTATCCTGTTGAACACCTGGAGCTGTCGTTTAAGAAGTTACTAGAGCTCTGGAAAAGAATTATTAATGTCCCAAGAATCTACTTGTTCCAGGATAATCATGTCATCATATGTTAGCACTTGTGGCCAAGTATGATTGTCTTCCAAGGGTAGAGTTTTTTCTTGGAGGACACCTGTGCATGAATTTCTTTTATGTGTGGACATCAGTGCATAGCAATCAACACACAGTCTTCACAAGGAGAGGTTTTAATCCAATGGCACGGTTAACATGATGACCGATGGCCTCTTATCTTTCACCTTCACAGCTGATGTAACATGTACCTTGCTATCATCTGCCTGTTCTGCCATTGATATCTTCAAACTGTTCTTTGTCGTGCTATAACTTGTGTAGTATGAAAGGGTCAATGGTCTCCTTGTTCATTCTGGTTTCATTTAAAGGGGCAAATGGAGCCCCTATGGAGCACCCTAGGACTGAAAAAATAGTGCCTGGAGCCTGTCACAAAGATCCTGTCACGTCCCCAAAAATTTCTTTTCCCTCTTATCTACCAGCCTGAACCATCCTCAGCCACTCCTTTCCATCCATTCAAAGTAGTTACAAGGCTGCATGCTTTGCTCCATAGCACCAGTAGTGGTTGTTGGTTTTCATGTCAGTAGATCTCCAATTGAGCTATAAAATATCTACCCAAGGTAATTAACCTCTTTGAAGTAGGTCTAGTGATCCACCACTCTATTGACATGGAAGCCATGAGATAACACTACTTAAGAAAGTTGTCCTTCCTTTACCTTTCAACATCTGATACATGGCTAGCAATCCACAAAACACAAATATACATGGAAAATATATATTTCCCAAAGTCTATTGAGGATGTCCATCAGTTTTAAGAAAATTACATTTCTCAGATGTATTTGGCACTGTGTGTAGCTATATGATTCAGAGTTAAAGAGGAGTAAAAAAAACCCCTTCAGTTCAGATTAAAATCTGACACAGAAAAGGAATTATGTGACCGTAACATTTGTGTTGTATAGTTACAAGCATTATAAATCCCCAGGTAGTCTGGCAATATTACAAAAACAAAATCACTACTGCAAATACATCTACACCAGCTTTCTCCAATCTGGAGCCTACTTTAGTCATGCTGACTGGGGATGATGACATTTGTAATCTAGACCAAGAAGAAACTATGCTGGGGAAGGTTAGTCCACGTCTATTTAAAATCTACTGTCATTTTTTACTACTAATGTATTAAGTCATTTTGATTTTTTTCTAAAACTAAGGAATACGGGTTGCTTTCAGAATAAAGATGTCATATCTCAAAATCTGAAGGGTACTGAATGTTTTAATGTTTTAATGTGTGTAGGACCCCATATGTACAAAATTCAACAGCCCGCCTATTCCTAAAGAATCTGAATAATTATGATACATGGAGTTTGTGAGTAAGAATCTATTATCCGATTTCCGTCTCCCAAAGCAGTTACTATACTCCCAACGCAAGAATGGAAAAAGGAATGTTGGTGGATAGGAAAAGAGATTTAAAGATGGGCTTAAAGCCAACCTTAAAAACTGTGGCATAGACACCAAGAAATGGGAAGCCCTGGCTCTTGAGCATTCCCATTGGAGGTCAGTTGTGGGTGAAAGGAAGAAATGTGTGAAGAGGAAGGCATGTCAAGCCAACCCTGACCAGGACTGCCTTCCATCTGGAAACTGATATCCTCACTGCAGACGAACATGTGGATCAAGAATAGGTTTCTACAGTCACCTACAGACCCACACCAAAACCCTACACTTGGAAGGCAATCACACTCAGACACAAGTGATCGGTGATGATGATGATGTTGTTTATAGGTATGGATTTAAATATGTCAGGATAATCTTCAGTCAGAGTTTTCATTTCAGAAAATGGAGTTTGATGGATGCATTTCAAAAATGTGCACATTTCAAAAGCATATACAGAAAACCATGCATATCTAAAATATATGCAAGACGCTGCTTAGATATACTTTAAATGTGTGTTTACACGCTACATACAATTTAAAACATTCATAAACATGTGCAAATAGGGAAAATGCAAATAAAGAGGTGGCTGATATTCCCCCCAAAGTAAACAATCTTAGACAACCCCACACAGAATGGATATGAATGTGGGAAATATGAGATAGACAAGATAGACATCTCAAGTAATTTGAAGCTTTAAAACTAAGGAGTAAGACTTGGCATCTCATTACTGCAAAATAGACTTTCTTTTCTTGGGAACATATTTATTGAATTTAGCAATCTATTATTCACCCTACACAATGCACCTATACAATGGATCAACATTTGTATTGATGTTTGAGAAACTCTCCAGGTATATTATCAAATGTTAGTTCATGTGAAAGCATTGAGAGAGAAATTGCATTGCATATTTGCTCTTTGTATTACAGATCTGGCTGCAAAATTCTTATGGAAGATTCATGATAGTCTGAACTGATATACACCCCTTACTTCAAGGAAGTGCAAATTGCATGCTGCCATCTATACAAAAAATAAATTGTATGAAATATGCCTTGAATCTTTTTTTAAATTGGATAATCCCTTATCAAAAATATTTTAGAATGGGTGTGTGTGCAGAGGACATATGAGAGCAAAGCAAAGACAAAGCAAAATATGCATGAATTTAACAACAGGCAGATTACAGAAATTACAACAAATAATTTCAGGCCACGTTGAATGCAATGGCTAATATAACCCAAAGATTAATAGAGTACCAGATGTGAGGATCTACCATAATCTATAATCTCAATTTCAAACATTTTAAATTATTAGCAAAAACAGGTTGCTGGGACAGCATTTCAATGAAAATATAGGCTGTTATTTTATTATCAAGAATATGGAGCATCACAGGATCATCAGTTCTGATAATCATTCTATTGCTGGAATAAAGCTGAACTTTTCCTATACTTGCATATACATGCATTTACACTGCAATTTTACAAATCCCAACACTCCCAGGATACAAACCTATATCCGCCTTTCCCAACAGTAAAACCTATTGAACCCACTGAGTTTTATTTATGAGTAAATATGGGTAGGGTTGTACTGTCAGATTTATACTAACAGGACATGAGCTTCAAGATCTTAGCAGTTCTACATATGCCCAAATTTACCTACAGTAATGTGCTCAAGTTGCTAAGTTCATATACTGCATGACAAGTTATTGTAGTACAATGTTCTTATCCATGGACTTTATATCCATAGTTTCACTTACCCATACTCTCCTAAAAATACCCTCTCCCCAAAATACTGTGGTTCTCTCCAGTGCTATTCTATGGTATACTGCGGCCTAAGTATAGTCATAACATAAGGTTCACAACTTTTGGTGGTTTCAGGTATATACAGAGTACATGTGTGTGTCTTGGAAGGTATTCCCCCATGGATATGGGGGTCGTATCGTATGTGGGATTTTCAAAAAATATTTTTCAAAGCATTCTCTCAAATTAAATATTTGTTATGAAACTGCTCTGAGTCCCCTTGGGGAAAGAGGGCAGTCTATAAAGTATCTGTTGTTGTTATTTTAGTAGATTTCACAAACATTGCATGTAACTTTGTTATTCTATGCTCATTGTTAAGGCAGGAAGGAAAACTGGGTGAACATAAGGTATGTTTCCATATATGCATACGCCGTCTGATTTTTGAACAGGGATATAACCAACAAATCCTTCTTGTTTTGTGCATTCCTTTTAAAGGGAAAGGTAGTCTGCTGTTTCCTTTTTTAAATAGAAGCAAAGATACTCCAAGTATGATTTTGAAAACTGGTTGGGAAAATGTATACGGTTTAAATATGGCTTACAATCTGTATACCGTCCATACTTTATATAGGTTCAACTGTCATATGAAGAATCTGCTACACATCTAGTAGATGGATCATATTTTAGTCATTATTTCTGCAATGAGGACTGAGAATTTCTTAATATTATGTGAACCACTAGGGAAGCTGTTTCTAGCAAGCAGACCCTTTCCCTATTAGAGATGTCCTGTATGACTGAATAAAATTATTCTAATGGCCCTGAAGGTATTTGAGAGTTGTTGATTAGAATGCAGACTTGAGATATTATTATCCTCGGTAAAAGTTTCACCATACTTCTCGAAGTGCTAATCTATGAGTGAAAAGTCACATAACCTTTCATCTACATGGAAATGTATTCAGGAACTGAGCAGTAATGGACTTTTGTATCACTATGAATTTTCTAGGGCTGTGTGCATTATTTCTCACACAAAGGGGTTTCCATGTCACTAAAAAAGAAAGGGAATGGGGAGGAGGGGTAGGGGGAGAGAGATTTACCACTGATGCTTTATTCTTCTTTTGCAGGTGTCAACTAGATCTCAAGTCTTCCAACAAATTACCAACAATTATAGCTAAGAAGTTGGCATTTCTTCCAGAAAGGCTGTAGCTTTGGAAAGTTGTAAATCTATACAGACAATGTCATATTATTTCTATCATTATAGTATGTGTACCTTCCAGTCAGAGCAAAGTCATGGAATAAATTATATAAACAAAGTGTTAAAACTATAACCTTCAGTGGTATCAAAACACAACAAATAAAAAAATCTCAAATTATCTTTCTTTTCAAAACAAATTATTAAAAAGTATGGTTTTTATGTATGGAAGCAATTACAATTAAGTAAAAATCAATTTAAGTATGCTTATTTAAAACAGTTAAATTCATTTTCTCAAGTTGCACATATGTACAAACAATGGAAATACATAAGATTAATGGATATTTTTGACACACTCTTCAAATCTAAGTAACTCTGGGATTTAAATCAGAATCCCTGGGGCATTAGGAGAGATTTTTTACTCCTCTACCACACCTATCAACCAATGTGTCAGCTGTTCCTTTTTATGACATAAATTTGGGGCCAGGATATCTTTGACTGGTGATCTGAGGGTAGGGGGTTGTCATGGACAGATCACTAATAGGGTTTACATCTGCTAGGACTCCAACATCTGCAGGGGTGGTAGACCATTAAAATAGTTGCTGTGACTCAGCTGGAATTTCAGAGTGATAGTGTCAATGATTCTCATGGGGATGATGGGTTTCAGATTCACAGTCAGATGCAAAGTTATGATGGCCCTGTGTTAGACGAAGAAGACCAGGAACAGGGGGCAGAAGTTCAGTTGTTTCCCACAGCAAGGGATGA
>NW_026847672.1:26668-38344 GCF_025583915.1 Anolis sagrei ordinatus | reverse complement strand
CAAGTCTGAGCTCGTTTTTTGCTTTAGCCTTGCGGACCTTTTCCCTACAGGTGTTGACTATTTGTTTGAATTTTTCTTTGGTGATTTCTCCTTTTTTCCACTTCTTGTGCATGTCTCTTTTGAGTCTTAGCACAGTTAGAAGTTCTTTGGACATCCATTCTGGCTTCTTTGCACTTGTCCTATTTTTTCTCTTTGTTGGCACGGTTTGCAATTGCGCCTTGAGTATTTCACTCTTGAGAAATTCCCATCCATCCGTAACTCCCTTGTCTTTTAGTATCTGTGTCCACGGAATGCTGCTCAGCGTTTCCTTCATTTTTTGGAAATCAGCTCTCCTAAAGTCCAAAATGCGGGTTTGACTTGTCTTAGTTTCGGCCTTCCTTTGTACCTCAAATTGCAGGAGCACATGGTCACTTGCCCCTAAGGATCCTACCACTTCGACTGCATCGATCAGGTCCTCCGCATTTGTTAGGATGAGATCAAGAGTAGCCATTTCATTTCCTTCATTTCCTTCTGATGTTACTGTCAACAATCCTTCCACAATCATAAATCCCGTGTTCTGCAAATAACTATTGTAATATGTGTGTGTGTGTGAACACATATATATGTATATAGCCTGTAAATCCTAAAACTACCACTAGATGCCGTTTATAATTCCTGCTGACATTTCACAGAATAGCTGATGCTTTATTTTTACACAAAGATCTGCTTTTATGTATTTATTTATTCATGTCAAGGGCAACTTGAGCTCCACCAGGGGCTCCTAATCATTTTATTAAATCCACTTCACCATTACAGTATCCTTCCAAGACCATTACTTTACTGCATTTGATTTACTCAAAACTCTCTTTCTCTCTCCTTCTCTCTCTATATATTCCAGTACTATCATCCAGGAAAAATTCAAGCTACAATGTATTTATTAGACTAAAATAGAATATCACAGAAATCTTTGTTTCTTTTTTCCTGTGGCAAATGACTACAATGCAAACTTATATGGTTGAGCAACCCTTATGAAAAATGCTTGGAACCAGAAATGTTTCGAATTTAAGTTTTTTATTATTTTGGAATACTTGTATTTGAATATACATACCTAATTAGATACTTTGGAGATCGGACTCAGATTCAACACAAATGTTTATATACACAGTATACACAGAAGCAGAAGGTAATTTTGTACATGTTTTTAATCACTTTGTGGACAATGTTCATTACATTTAATTATTTAAAAGCAAAAGTGTCACTATTTTAGCCACCCTTATGAATAATTTTTGATTTTGGAGTATTTTGGATCTTGGAATTCTGGGATAAGAGATGTTCAACCTGTACTTGAAAGCAAACTCCACTGAATTAATGTACAGGATCAAACCATGGTTCTGATTTAGCAGGGCTCTTCTTATATATAACATTATATCAAGATGGTGTAATGAATGGTTGTCATCTACTCCTGTATACAAATGTTAATATTTGCCTATCCCAGTTTAGTTATGGAGATTGTGGGGACATGAGAGAAGCTTTCCACAGGATGGTAAAACATCCGGACATCCCCTAGTCAACATCCTTGCAGATGGCCAATTCTCTCACACGGTAAAGTTTGGAAAACAATGTTTCTGACTGTGTAATGAACCTCCATTCATTTGAAAATATTTCCTTCCTCATAAACTTACCCCCCATATGTGAAGGATGATGGTGGAAAGAAGGTCTCCTCCTCTCACTTTCCCCACATTCACTTTGTAAAAAAAGTTTTAGGGACACATAAAGTAGACTTCTTTGTGAATATTGCACTAAATTGTGGTATGTTCATCTAATATGTTCTTATTTGTATTTGAATATTGTGAAACCCCTTAAATATGTTGCAGGATGTTGAATTAGATAGAGATATAAATAAATGAAGCTCAGGGTAGGAACTAAAAAGTCCAAAAGTTTGCATGGTCAAACGGGGATAAAAACCTATGCCTCCTTATTCCACAAGTATAATTTAAACTACACCATACTGGTTCATTTGAAATGAAGAGCAATAGCTTATATTGCTATTTTTAGTTTACCGACGAAGGCTAACGGTGACACAATTCATGAAGCCTCACACCAGTTAAATGTAAAGCAGTATGAAAAATGGAGACTGGAATGAACAGAAATAGTAACTGCTGGTTGGCACATTTTTCTTTACAAAGCACTATGTTTTGTGTCCTTTTAAAACTGTTAATTCGTTGTGGTGGACACCCCCTTCTCCTCACATATACACATTACAATTCTGCCAATCTGTTAGGAACATATTGTGGCTAATTTGTTTTTCACAACATATTTGTGGCATAAATCAGAGAGATAGTGACTATCCCATGATCCCACAGTGGACCTCATACCTGAGAAGAGAGTTCAACTTAAGTCTTCCAGAGTCAGATCTAATACTCTAATACAAGGACAAGGAACTAAATATTGATGGACTAAATCTGGCCCATGGAAGCTGTCTGGCTGTGAAGGTCTTCAAGAAACCGCACCACCCTTTCTACGTGTAGGAAATTGATAGGAGGAGAGAGGAGAGAATCCGACTCCTGAAATCACTTTACTGATGGCATGCCAGCACAAAGTGGAAGAAACCTATTGCACAAGGTCGGTTATGGGATGGGGGGCTATTGACAGGGTTTATACTTCATTAGCTAAGGTCAGGAGAATCATAGGAAGGAGGCAGACCAATTAATGCTTTTTGATTGTATTTATTGTATTCAAACTTTATTGTATTCAAATTTTTGAACTAACATACATAGTACTGTTTAATTGTTTTTTTTTCTTCAAAAATGTGTTTGCATTGTTTAAAATGGATAAAGGTATGTGACTATTAGCCACTTTGAGTCCCCTTGGGGAGAAAGACAGTGAATAATACGTATTATTATTATTATTATTATTTCAGAAACAAGTTGAGGGTACAGTTATAATGTTTTTTAAAAACACAAAGTTTAAAACTTGGCATTATACTAGATTTCCTTTGACCAGAAGCTGGCCACTTGGAGTGGCTCTGATTTTGCTGTGAGAAGATCCTCCATTGTGCATGTGGCAGGACTCAGACTGCATTGTAGTAGATGGCCCATGGTTTGCTCTTTTCCACACTCGTATGTCATGACTCCACTTCATAACCTCATTTCTTAAGGCTGGCTTTGCATTTTGTGGTACCAGAGTGCAGTCTGTTCAGCGCCTTCCAAGTCACCCAGTCTTCTGTGTGCCCAAGAGGGAGTTTCTCATCTTGTGTCAGCCAATTATTGAGGTTGAAATAATAATAATAATAATAATAATAATAATAATAATAATAATAATAATAATAGAAATTAAGATCACCATCTCACTCACTGGCTTCTAACCCCCAATAAAAGCTGTCATAGTGAGTACTAGAAATGAAGCTTTTCAAGGATTCCTCTACATCTTTGAAATGTCCTCCACAGATCAATATTCATGAAATCATTCTTTTCCACTGCAAGAATGTGCTGCAAAATGATTGTTTAAAGTTGCTGCTGGTTTTAATTCACAGATTTTAATATTTAATGAATTAACCGTTGTAATTTATACACATTTTAAAATTCTTTCTAAACCACTTTAGGAGGACAATGAGCCCTAAAAGGCAAGTTAGAAATTTTTGAAACAAATGAACATAAATCACAATTTCCTTTGTCTGTACGTTTCGCCGCATCTGTTATTAGAGGATATAGTCATTTGAAAACTGTGTAAAAGGTACAGTCAGCCTACCATATCAATGAATTTTTGCATCCATGATTCAATAATCTATGTCTCAAAAATATTTTTCACGCCAAAAGCCAATGCTGACTTTGTCACTTTATAAAAGGGACACCATTTTACTAAACTATTGTATATAATGGGACTTTATCATCCATTGCTTTTGATTAATATGTTAAAGAGCAGATATATAAAACAAGAGCAGTCAACACTCTCATGTAGGAGTAACACAGTGAGCCTCTAATCCATTTGGAACCACATCTTTCCTCATTGCCACTGAAGTTGAAATGTTGTTGCAACTGAGTCAACCTTATTGTGCTGGACTAGGATGCTGTCAGAATGCAATCTTACATTATTTTTCGGCTTTAATTTACATGTCTCAAACAGGATAAAAAAGCAAAGGCTCTCCCACCCTGATAAGGCAACCTTGAACTATGATAAACCTTAAGAGAATCAAAAGAGAATAAAATTCTACACAGGTTTATAAAAGCTGTAGTTTAACCCTGACCCAACCCCACATTGTCCCTATTTTGCTTCCAATCCTCCCCTCTCCCTACCCCACATTGAGCCCATTCACAGTCCACTTTCACCACTTCTTCTTATGCTCATCCATCGAAACCCCTCCAGGTCCCAGTGCCACCACAAGCAGCAAGCCACCTATGACAGACATGGTTTGGAAAAAGTCATATTTGAGGAAGTCGTGGAGAGGCCTGTCAGTGGGGATGGTCCAGAAGGCATTCTGGATCATGTTGACAATGAGGAGCCAAACCACAAGGGTAAGAGCAGCAAGTTTAGTCTTGAAGCCGACAGCTACCAAAATGATGAGTGCCATGCCAAAGATGTCCTGGAAAATAGTGAAGATGGAAAGTTCAAAGTGCGAGAGCGTCATGAACATGAGGACAAGGAGCAACCGGCCGCCAAGCTGCATGTACTGCCGTGGTGAGATGTCATCCATGGTGGGGACTCCAGCGAACATGGACTTCCCCTCAGAACGAGATTCTGCAAGTAGGAGAAGCAGACCACCCCCAAGAGCCAGATTCCTCATTAAAAACTTGAGATCTCATAAGATACTATAGGCAATTGTCTGCATAAAGATGATTCCAAATAAGCCAAAGCATGCATAAGGAACAAACTTTCAGGCCAGGACTAGTACACACCCGGCCAGTTGGCCACACATGTTAATGAAGACAAAGTGTGTGGCTAAGAGTGTACCACTTCCCCAGGACATGTTGATGTAGTCCCGCTGCTCGTTCCATTGAAACCACATCCTGATGCCATCCTCCAAGAACATGCTGATGAGACAGAGGTGGACCACGTGAGGTAGGTAGTGCTTCGTCACTCGCAAGAACTGGTCGGCGAGGTCTTCAGCTGTCCCTATAATATCACCGCTAGGCACCATGGTCGGCACAGGAGAGATCCAGCCACCCACGCGCCACTCCCTCACCCGACTCCCACTCGCCCTCTTCCCTTTCCTGAGGGGGCGGGGCCACCTTTATAGATTGTCTGAGATCAAAGGGAAAAGTTCCTAATTAGAACCACATAATTGGAAGAGACCACAAATGCCATTCAGTCCAGCCTGCCATACAGAAAAAATATAGGAAGATTCTTCTTTTCTGTCACTCATGAAAATGACAGGGAAATTTTTTTAAATGACATTCTTTAATGTAGATATTGTGGTTGGCAGAAGATATGATATGGACATGAACTTGAAAGAGTTCATATGGGTCACATGTCTGCCACTCCTTTTCTATAAACCACTAACTAGTCTTGCTAATACACTCATCGTTTCACAATGCTAAAAGCATCCAAGCATGTAATGGAGTATAAAAATGAGATGCTTTCTATTATTTATCTCTTATCTTGAAGAACATGAGAAGCAATTAATTCTTTAAAGTAAAAGGACTGTGGGACATTTGCAATTTAGTACTTCCTTAAAAACCTGATGCATACAAATGATTATTCTAACTGATGTTGTAAACTGTGATCTGGACTACTATCAAATTGCACTTTTGGGCTCCCTTCAAGTGTGAACAAATTGCTTTCCTCCTGCCCCAACCCCAGCTGCTCTGCCAGCTTGTTCACGCATGGGAGCATGGCTTCCTGTCAAGCTCAAATCAGACTCTGAACCTGAGAACCAAGGCATTGTTAAGTTGGGATCCAACATGCATAGCATCACCTTATCGATGAAAGCAACTCACATCAGACAGGAAATAATAGACACAGGCCAGAACAAGTCAGATGGCCTCAATAGAATTCAGATTTTCTGATGGATCTGAGTAACTGCTGTTTGTGTAGCAAACAGAATCTGCTTCTCGTTTGTCATTGAGGTTTACTACTTCTTTTCCACTGCAGTAAACATAGAAAGAGGCCCCAAATTACCCCATCCTTGTGCACTAAAAAGAAAACCATTATCGGATAACTTTATAATGAACAACTGAAACCACCTGGAGACTAAAGTGCCCTCCCAACTGGGAAAGACTATGGGTGAGTATGTACTGATTGTTACATTCATGACCCGCACAGGTTAAAAAGACTTTTCCCACATCCAACAAGAAAGAGAGGGGCAATCTCCCTGCTTCATCATGATCATGTGGATGCCTCTGCTGATGTCAGAATAAGACAATCACAACAGCTTGTATGAAGTTTGTATGAAGTTCTGTGGCCAGTAGGAGCAGTGATGGCAGAGATATGGTGATGAGTGTAGGAAAAGGGTGATGGCAATGTGTCCCATGTGGACAGTGGACTGGTTTGCATCATAGAATCATAGAGTTGGAAGAGACCACGAAGGTCATCTAGTCCAACCCCCTGTCATGCAGAAAAGCACCCTGACCACCCAACCTGTTTAAAAACCTCCAGAGAAGCTGACTCTACCACTGTTGAACTGCTCTAGATCTGATCGAGCTGTCCACCCAGCCCTGATGCAACATGGGTGTCAAGCAAACCCTAGATAATTCCCCTGACTTTCCTGAGGTAGGGCAAAGCCAGTTTAACCTAAGATAATCCATGATAACCATTGGAAGCATGGGGACATCATGCTGACAGCCAGGAGTCAACTCAGGGTGAATCTAAGTTTTCATGCCTGAGTAGACTCACCCTAGTGTGTTTGAATCTGGAGGGTATGTTTGAATTTGGAGAAGGGAGGGGGAGAGGGGGATTATGGAGTAACATCATCCGTGTTTATGAACAGTGTGGAGAACATGAGGATCGTTTTCTCCTTTGTATAATACTAAGAAGTGCGGTTCACCCAAACTAATATTAACCCAGTGCAAGATACAAGATATTCTGAATAGATAAGGAAAAATTATTAACAGGAGCCATTACAACAAAATGCTATAATGGCAACCATCATATACAATTTAGTAAAAGTGGGAAATGCATGGAAATGGTTTTTTTTTTTTTTTTGCTAACTAGCGTTATTAATGTGAATCCCCATTTACAAACAGCAGCATGTTTTTTTAGCCCCAAAAGCTAAGAAGAAACAACAGGGAACAGGGAATATTCATCACCTTTGTGTACAGGCTAGCTAGCTTTGGAAACCATGTGGGATTAACTTTGATACAGTAAACAAATTCCTGTTCTTTATCCTGTTGAAGCCTATTCCCTGCGTAGCTGCTGACTTTAAGATAGGCATGAAGGAATGCACAGAAAAAGAGAGCAGTCATCGGTAGTATTCTTAATAATGTTGCTCAATGCATCTTAGGGCTTTATCAGACTTGGGTTGTAAAGTGGGCACTCTCTCTTTCTTAGCATCTTCTACCTCCTGCAGAACCCTTGGAAATGTAGTTTGGGAAAGCGAGGAACTCTTTAGACATGAATTTGAAAAGCTAGGAAACTACAAAAGCAACTTCATTTCCCAGAATTCTGGAGGATGCAGAAGACACCAAGAAAGTGAGGATGCCTGCTTTACAATGCTAGTCTGATAAAGCCCTAGATCACTTTGCATTTCCTAAAGGCTTTATATATGTGGAGTCATGTTAAGACTCATAAGTCATGAAGATATAGACAGGGATGAATTAAGGACCTTATCACATTAGGAAATACTCAATTTCTGAAACTATTTGAGAATGATTTTGAACAGGTTTCATCACATGTTGTTTGCCCCATTCTGTCAGTATTCCATCAGAACCCGTCTGCAAAGTTTTGCAGAAACAAATCATTTGCAGACGGAATTCTAATCATGTTTTTTTGAAATACTATGGATTTTTCCATTGCTGAAGTGCTGTTTCTGTGTGTGAATGGAAAATCTCTATGTGTCGCATCAGCAACTATACTGTTTTAAAGGTCATACAGTGATGTAGGGGTTGTCTTGAATGGATTGGGAGGAGCCAGTCTTCTGTGGTGGGATGAGTCAATGAGCAGTATTTTCAAATTATAAGAATTGTAAAAATCAGATGTGATGAGGAGAACATGCATCTCAATATAGTATGCATCCAGTCCTTTAAAAAAAAATAGGATGCATACTGATATAAATGGATTACATCCCAATGGGATAAGGTCCTAAAATAGCATACACTGACCCAAAGCTCCACAAAGCCAAGATAAGACTTAAATAGAAGATGACATTCCATAGTTCACAGACAGTAAACAGTCTGCAAAAAAACTTATTGTACATTTAGAATCTGCATATCACCACATACATGGTGTTGGGATCCAACAAAGGATATGCAGGATTTCCAAACATTGCTTGCTCTCTTCTTGACACATGCATAGTGCTTCTCAATCAGAGATCCGCACATGGCTTGCATTCCTTGCTCAGGACTTTGTCAAAATGGGAAATTTACCCTTTGACATCTGTTCCATACACTGCAGAGGAGGTGGTTCAAATCAATACATTTATTTAATGCCAGCTGTATTTTATTTTCATAACAACTTGAGATTAAATCCCCTTTCCCTGCCAATGCAGCTCATATGCAGATGCTCTCATTTTACTGCCATCTGCGGATGAAAAGGCTATCATGTGTATCAGCCTCCCAAGCCACCCTTCCAAAAGTAATTATGTCAAACCTATTTTTAATCATTTTATGAACTTTGGCTCCAGTTTTCAATATAATTTATCAATAGTATTGATTCACAGTATCGCCTTACTCACCACTTACTTCACAGGATAGCTCAATAATATTAACTTGTGTAAGTGATGATTGAAAAGGTTTCCTAATACAGAAAGATACAGTAATAAAGTAATGTATTTTTCTAAATACTTTTGTAGATGTTTTAGCACATCTGTGTTCATTTTGACATCTACAAAACATGACATTCCACACACACACACATGTAATTTGTGAGTGTTGCTAAGATTTGTGTTATAGGTCAAAGATTCCTAAGTACAAAGGACAGTTTTGTGTTGTCTGTAGCTCAGTATGCCAAGATTGAGGCACAAGGTGTAATTTTTTTGTAGAGTGCATTCCTATTAGGGCTGCTCTGTCCTCTATTTGAAGGTTGGAGAGCTTTTCTTTTTACACAAACTGAAGATGATGTCTCTAAATACTGTATTTTGAAATGTGGGCCCCTTCAGAAAGATAAAAATGTGAACATCATATAATTTATGATTGTAAACAATTTTAATATCACAAAAAGCTTTATAAAAATACAAGTTTAGGCTAAATAAAATCCATACTTTCATTTGGTATTGTGATAGAACACAAAGTTGTCAGTATAAGTTGATTATCCTTTCTCTAAAATGCTTGGGACCAGAAGTGTTTTGGATTTTGTGGACATCATATAATTTATGATTGTGCGATCATATAATTTATGATCTGGTGAACTGTTTTTAATTTTGCTAATTGTACTGTATGTTATGTTTTATATGGTGTTAGCATTGAGTAGTGCCTGTTGGTAGCCGTCCTGAGTCCCTCCTGGTATGTACATAATGAACTATCTTGAAGATGAGACACAACTGTAAACACAGCATTCATTTATGTTTCAAATGCTTTTTATGCACATAGGCTGAAGTAAATTTTATATATCTACTATTATACCTTTAGTTGATGGCTTGCCTTAGCCTTCATGCTTTTTAAAGTGTAAGGTGGTAACATGAGAAATATGTATTCTACTGTAACCTCTAGATAAAGCACAAACATGCACAAAAGGAACATTTGTGTTGCATTTCCTAGTTCCAAGACACCAGCTACAAGATTTCTAACACCATATAAACTTTTTTAAAAAATGAAGAACCTGAACATTTGCAGGAAATTTTATCACTCCCAAATGTTATATGACATATTCTACAATAAAAGAAAATTAAATTCCATTTTCTCAGAACGGGTTATAAAGATATGTAAGTAAAAGATGAGAAATTGTTTGAAATGACAAAAGAAGGGCACAGTTAGATTTAACTTTCACCATTGTAAAAGAAATTAATAATAAAGGCCATTACTAAGGGCGATATCAGATAACATTATTAATGTCTGTAGTAGGATATCCTGATGTATGATTCTGAAAGGAAAGGGAGGTATTTTTGACTGTTCTGTGTTTCTAAAGCCTGACAGGCAATTTAATTCTACGAATGATTTTATGTGCTTTGTTGCAGTGAGTCCAAATAATTTAATGCAGCTAATGTATCTTTAATATGACAGCTGAAATGAGTTTGTAAGAATGTCCTGGAAATCCTACATGGCCATATAGCTCGAAAAACCTACAACAACCCAGTCCTGGAAATAGCCCAGCAGAAGTTGATCACAGTCATGGTAGTGGCCATATAGCCCAAAAAAACCTACAACAACCCAATCCTGGAAATCGCCCAGCAGAAGTTGACCACAGAGTCATGGTAGAAGACTTAGACAATCTTAGAGAAGTGGTCTGTTGGGTTTTTTAAAACTAGTATTTAAAATTAACATTTTTCTACTTTCACAGAGTCTTACAACCCTGCACAAACTGCTGCTTTGCATGACCTCTCAGGATTTTAAAATGAATGATTTCAATTAATAAAAAAGGAGGTCATGCAAAGATGCATTTTGCAATTAAAGCCTTTCCTTGGCTTGTGTATTCTGCAAGGGAGAGGGCTATTTCTCATTACCAAACCAACTCAGGCAGCTATTTCTGGCAGCATCAAGCCTTCTCTTTCAAAGAGTGCTGGAGCTTCACGACAGCTCCCATGATTCTACAGCAGGTATGGGAAAACTTGGGCCCTTCAGGTGTTTTGGACTTCAACTCCCACATTCCTGGCTGTTAGAAATTGTGGGAGTTGAAGTCCAAAACACCTGGAGAGCCCAAGTTTGCCAGTGTCTGGACTAGACACTGGTCTAGACACTGCACTCCTTTGGACGCAGCCAAAACTTTTAGGTGCTGCATCACAGATCTTATCTAGTTCCTCCAAAGCTTCCCTTCTAAGCTCTAGTCTCTTTCTGATTTCTTGACTGCTGCCTCCATTTTGATTAATGACTGAGCCAAGGTATGGAACATTTATTTATTTCAATATCTTCATTGTCTGCTTTTAAAATTATGTGAATCATTTATGGCCATAATTTTTGTTCTCTTAATATTTAACTGCTAAGGTGCCTTTGCACTTCCTTCCTTTCTCCAGAAATAATTTTAAGTTGTGTTATTTTTCTGTTAGTAGTATGCTGTCATCTCCATATTTTAAATTCCTCATGTCCTTTCCTGCAGTTCTCACACCTATTTTTTTCCAAGTCTAATCCTGCTTTATGTATGATATGTTCAGTGTACAAGTTCAACAGATAGAAATATAAAATGCAGCCTTGCCTGTCCTCTTTGTCAGGTGGAAACCATTTCATGTCTCCATCTTCTTTCCTGATGGTATCTACTTGTCCTGAGTAAGTCAGAACATCCATTTCTTAAGAGTGACCCATACACTGTCAACTCTGTTAAAGACTGCTATACTATGTAAAACACTTCTGAAATTCTACTTTTGCTGTTGCCAAGTAACTGTTTGGCACATTTATTTATTTATTTATTTATTTATTTATTTATTATTTAAACTTATATGCCGCCACTCCCCTGGGGCTC
>NW_026847672.1:7500-18683 GCF_025583915.1 Anolis sagrei ordinatus | reverse complement strand
AAGGAAAAAAGGAAAAAAAAGAAAGGAAGAAGAGAGAAGAAGGAAAAAAAGGAAAAGGGAAAAGAAAGGAGGAAAGAGGGGAAGGAAGGAAGGAAGGTAGGAAAAAGGAAAGAAGGAAGAAAAAAAGAAGAAAGGAAAAGGAAAAAGGAAAGAGGAAGAAGGAAAGAGGAAAGGAAAGAAGGAAGAGGAAGGAAGAGGAGGGAAGAAAGGGAAAAAAAGGGAAGGAAGGAGGAAGAGGGAAGGAAGGAGAAAGGAAGGAGGAAAGAGGAAGGGGAAAAGGAAGGAAGAGAAGGAAGGGAAGAAGGAAGGAAAAAAAGGAAGGAGGAAAAGAAGAAGGAAGGAAGGAATAAAGGAAGAGGGAAGGAGGGGAAAGAAGAAAAAAGAAGAAAGAAGGAAAGAGAAAAGAGAGGAAAATGGATCTGTATATGTTTTGGATGGATTTTCTTTTTGTTCTGTGTCTTCGTTGGGTTGGATGGTTTGCTTTTTCTTATTTTTTTTGTTTGTGTTGGCACCATTGTCTGTGCTTTTTTTTTTTTTTTTTGGTTTTTTTGGCTTGGAATTTCGTTTTTCAAGGTTGTGTTCCACACATTTTTTTTTTTTAGATTTTTTTGTGTCTTTTTGTGGTATAGGAATTGCGGAATTTAGTGATTAGCTATGGATCCTCGGTTGGCGCACTCAGGATTGCTTAGTGAATTTTTTTTCATTTGGAAGTTCTCATGTTTTTCTTTATTTGCTTTCTCTATATAATACTGGAAATGTTGGAATGGGATATATTGTGGGATTTTTTGGTTAAATCATGCAAGTGACCTGCTAACTTAATAGCAACTTGATTTTGGTTTGTTTTTTTTTCCTGTCATTTCTGGGATTTTTTTCATGGATGGGTGAGAGCATAAATGATGCATCTGAGAGTCAAAGGCCATGGAAAAGTTGGTTTTGGAATTGTGTTTTTTGTGTTTTTTGGTTATTTTTTTTGTTTTGTTAATATTTTTTGTTTTTTTGTTATTTTTTGGATTGTTGTGTGGATGGTTCTTGTTTTATTGCATATTTTTGTGGAATTGTAATTTTTTTTTTATTTTGGATTGTTTTTTTTGTTTTTTGGTGGAATTGAATTTTTTGTGTTGGATTCTTTGGTTTGGATCTGTCTGTGTTTTGCGGTTTTTTTTTTGGGGGTTTGGATTGTTGTGAAAGATGGAATGGGATTGGAACCTTCTTGGAAAGTAAGTATTTTCTGAGGGCGAAATCGGGGAAGGAGGAGAGGGGAGGAAAACAAATAAATGATAGCCAGATGAATACAAGGCATCAAAATGTATAATAAATAAACAGAAATTTCCTTATAATACAAATTTTTTTTTTGGAGGAAGGAAGTAGAGGAAGAAAGGAGAGAGAAAGAAGGAAAAAAGAAAAGAAAAAGGAAGAAGAAGAGGAAGGAAGAAAAAAGAGAAGGGAAGAAAGAGAAGAAGGAAAGAGAGAAGAAGAAGAAGAAAGAAGAAAAAAAGAAAAGAAGGAAAGGAGGAAGGAAAAAAAGAAAAAAAAAAAGAAGAAAAAAAGGAAAGAAAGGAAAGGAGAAGAAGGAAAAGAAGGAAAGGAAGGGAAAGGAAAAAGAAGGAAGGAAGGAAGGAAGGAAGGAGGAAAGAAGAGGAAAAAGAAGAAAGGAAGGAGGAAAGGAAGGAAGGAAGGAAAGAAGAAGAAGGAAGGAAGGAAGGAAGGAGGAAGAAAGAGAAGAGGAAAGAAAGGGAGAGAAAAGAAGGAAAGAAGGGAAGGAAAGAAGGAAAGAAAAAGAAGGAAGGAGGAAAGAAGGAGGAGGAAAAGAGAAGAAAAGAGAAAAGGAAGGAGAGTGGAAAGAAGGAGGAAGGAAGAAAAGGAAGGGAAGGAAGGGAAGGAAGGAAGGAGGAAAGAAGGAAGGAAGGAAAAGAAGAAAGGAAGGAAGAAGGAAGGAAGGAGGAAGGAAGGAAGGAAGGAAGGAAGAAAGAAGGAGGAAGGAGAGGAGGAAGAGGGAGGAAAGAAGGAAGGAAAGAAGGAAAGAAAGAAAGAAGGAAAGAAGGAAGGAAGGAAGGAAGGAAGGAAGGAAGGAAGGAAGGAAGGAAGGAAGGAAGGGAAGAAAGAAAGACAGAAGGCACCTTGTTCCCACGAATGTATTTCTTTCCTGCAAGATTGCACCAAGAGGAATCACTGGGTTCGGGTTCCCTGAGGGCAGCTTCATTCATTAAGTGGGTCTTAATTATGTCGGTTAATCTGGAGTGCACAATCTGTGCCGAGTCCAACACAAACCGAAAAACAACACAACATTCCTCCCTGAATTTAGAATCCCTTCCCAGCCCATCTCTTTGAGGGAATATCTCTTGGAACATCAGTAGAACGAGGGGTGTCGGATTATTATCATCCAGAGATGGAAATTTTCGGGAGAAGGAAAGCTCAGCAAATGGAATACAACAAAATTCCCCGTAAATAAAGAAAATGGGAGAATGGGCCAAAAGGAACAGCCGGTGCAGCCGGACAACGGTAGCCCTTGCCTCCCCAAAGGCCAACCTGATGAGCTTTAACGAGCACCGGCACACCTGGGAAAGCGCCCTTGTCATTAACGAGGATTAGCCGTGTTTGTACAAATGCCTTGCCCAATTACGGATCCTTATCTTAATTGGAAAAAAGAAAGGGCTTAGTACTAAGCCCTGATCCTGATCCATGGAAGCACAGCCTCATCCCAAGGAAGATGCATGTCGCGATAAGGATTTAATTAACTACATGTCTCATATATAAATATATGTTGATGGAGCGGAATGGGCCATTTTCTAACCTGTTGCTTCTGCACTGTGGAATGAATGCACTTTGGCAACCCACTTTAATTGCCGTGGCTCCATGCAATGTGATGCTGGGAGATGCAACTTTCCAAGGCCAAACTACAACTCCCAACATCCCACAGCATGGCCTAATTTCTTCTTTCCCGAGCTCTGAGAAGGTCCACTTTCTCCAGCTCTGAGAAGACCTCCTTTCCCCCTCTTCCAGCTGAAAAGAAAGCCTATTTTTTTCCCTTCCCCAGCTCCAAGAAAGCCTATTTTTCCCTTCTCAAGCTCTAAAGAAGAAAACCTACTTTCTCCCTTCCCCAGCTCCTAGAAGAAAGCCTACTTTTTCCCTTCTCAACCTCTGAGAAGGTCTCCTTTCTCTATTCACCAACTCTGCGAAGAAAGTCTATTTTCTCCCTTCTCCAGCACAAGTAGGCCCACTTTCTCCAGCTCTGAGAAGGCCTACTTTCTCCCTTCTTCATCTCTAAAAAGAAAGCCTACTTTCCCCCTTCCCCAGCTCTGAGAAAGCCTACTTTCTCCCTTCTCAAGCTGTGAGAAGGCCTCCTTTCTCCCTTCTCCATCTCTAAAAAGAAAGCCTACTTTTTCCCTTCTCCAGCTCTGAGAAGAAAGCCTACTTTCTCCCTTCCCCAGCTCTGAGAAAACCCACTTTCTCCCTTCTACAGCCCCAAGAAGATCTACTCTCTCCCTTATTCATCTCTGAAAAGAATGCCTACTTTCTCCCTTCTCAAGCTCTAAGGTCTCCTTTCTCTATTCAACATCTCTAAGAAGTCTATTTTCTCCCTTCTACAGCTCCAAGAAGGCCCATTTTCTCCATCTCTGAGAAGGCCTATTTTTGAGAAGAAAGCCTACTTTCTCCCTTCCCCAGCTCTGAGAAAACCCACTTTCTCCCTTCTACAGCCCCAAGAAGATCTACTCTCTCCCTTATTCATCTCTGAAAAGAATGCCTACTTTCTCCCTTCTCAAGCTCTAAGGTCTCCTTTCTCTATTCAACATCTCTAAGAAGTCTATTTTCTCCCTTCTACAGCTCCAAGAAGGCCCATTTTCTCCATCTCTGAGAAGGCCTATTTTCTCCCTTCTATAGCTCTGAAAAGAAAGCCTACTTTCTTCCTTCTCCAGTTCTGAGAAGGCCTACTTTCTCCCCTCCCCAGCTCTGAGAAAGCCCACTTTCTCCCTTCTACAGCCCCAAGAGGTCTACTTTCTCCCTTCTGCGCTTCTGAGAAGAAAGCCTATTTTTTCCCTTCTCCAGCTCTGAGAAGAAAGCCTACTTTCTCCCTTTCCCAGCTCTGAGAAAGCCAACTTTTTCCCTTCAACAGCCCCAAGAAAGTCTACATTCTCCGTTCTCCATCTCTGAAAAGAAAGCCTAGATTCTCCCTTCTCAAGCTCTGAGGTCTTCTTTCTCTATTCAACATCTCTAAGAAGTCTATTTTCTCCCTTCTACAGCTCCAAGAAGGCCCACTTTCTCCAGCTCTGAAAAGGCCTACTTTCTCCCTTCTCCGTCTCTGAAAAAAAGCTTACTTTCTCCCTTCCCCAGCTCTGAGAAAGCCCACTTTCTCCCTTCTAGTAGTCCCAATAAGGTCTACTTTCTCCCTTCTCCGTCTCTGAAAAGAAAGCCTACTTTTTCCCTTCTCCAGTTCTGAGAAGAAAGCCTACTTTCTCCCTTCCCCAGCTCTGAGAAAGCCCACTTTCTCCCTTCTACAGCCCCAAAAAGGTCTACTCTGAAAAGAAAGCCTACTTTCTCCCTGTTCCACCTCTGATTAGCCCTACTTTTTCCCTTCCCCAGCTCTGAGAAAGCCCACTTTCTCCCTTGTATAGCCACAAGAAGGTCTACTGTCTCCCTTCTACATCTCGGAAAAGAAAGTCTACTTTCTCCCTTCCCCAGCTCTGAGAAGAAAGCCTACTTTCTCCCTTCCCCAGCTCTGAGAAAAATCCACTTTCTCCCTTCTCAAACTCTGAGAAGGTCTCCTTTCTCTATTCACCATCCCTGAGAAGAAAGTCTATTTTTCTCCCTTCTACACCTTAAAGAAGGCCCACTTTCTCCGTCTCTGAGAAGGCCTACTTTCTCCCTTCTCCAGCTCTGAGAAAGCCCACTTTCTCTCTTCTACAGCCCCAAGAAGGTCTACTTTCTCCCTTCTCCATCTCTAAAAAGAAAGCCTACTTTCCCCCTTCCCCAGCTCTGAGAAAGCCTACTTTCTCCCTTCTCAAGCTGTGAGAAGCTTTCTCTGTTCACCATCTCTGAGAAGAAAGTCTGTTTTCTCCTTTTTACAGCTCCAAGAAGGCCCACTTTCTCCGAGAAGGCCTACTTTCTCCCTTCTCCATCTCTAAAAAGAAAGCCTACTTTTTCCCTTCTCCAGCTCTGAGAAGAAAGCCTACTTTCTCCCTTTCCAGCTCTGAGAAAGCCAACTTTTTCCCTTCAACAGCCCCAAGAAAGTCTACATTCTCCCTTCTCCATCTCTGAAAAGAAAGCCTAGATTCTCTCTTCTCAAGCTGTGAGAAGGCCTCCTTTCTCTGTTCACCATCTCTGAGAAGAAAGTCTGTTTTCTCCTTTTTACAGCTCCAAGAAGGCCCACTTTCTCCAGCTCTGAAAAGGCCTATTTTCTCCCTTCTCCATCTCTGAAAAAAAGCTTACTTTCTCCCTTCCCCAGCTCTGAAAGTCTGTTTTCTCCTTTTTACAGCTCCAAGAAGGCCCACTTTCTCCAGCTCTGAAAAGGCCTATTTTCTCCCTTCTCCATCTCTGAAAAAAAGCTTACTTTCTCCCTTCCCCAGCTCTGAGAAAGCCCACTTTCTCCCTTCTACAGCCCCAAGAAGGTCTACTCTGAAAAGAAAGCCTACTTTCTCCCTGTTTCACCTCTGATTAGCCCTACTTTTTCCCTTCCCCAGCTCTGAGAAAGCCCACTTTCTCCCTTGTATAGCCACAAGAAGGTCTACTGTCTCCCTTCTACATCTCGGAAAAGAAAGTCTACTTTCTCTCTTCTCCACCTCTGAGAAGCTCTACGTTTTCCCTTCCCCAGCTCCGAGAATTCCTACTTTCTCCCTTCCCCAGCTCTGAGAAAGCCCACTTTCTCCTTCTGAAAAAGCCCACTTCTACAGCCCCAAAAAGGTCTACTCTGAAAAGAAAGCCTACTTTCTCCCTGTTCCACCTCTGATTAGCCCTACTTTTTCCCTTCCCCAGCTCTGAGAAAGCCCACTTTCTCCCTTGTATATCTTTGAAAAGAAAGCCTACTTTCTCCCTTCCCCAGCTCTGAGAAAGCCCACTTCTCTGAAAAGCCCACTTTCTTTCTTCTCCAGCTCTGAGAAGGCCCACTTTTGCCACCTCTGAGAAGCCCTACTTTCTCCCTTCCCCAGCTCTGAGAAAGCCCACTTTCTCCCTTCTCCAGCTCTAAGAAGGCCCACTTTCCCCCTTCTCTATCTCTGAGAAGGCCCACTTTCTCCCTTAGAGATAGAGAAGGGAGAAAGTGGGTTTACTTGGAGATAGAGAAGGGAGAAAGTGGGCCTCCTCAGAGAAGAAAGCCTACTTTCTCCCTTCTCCAGCTCTGAGAAGGTCCACTTTGTCCACCTCTGAGAAGCCCTACTTTTTCCCTTCCCCAGCTCCAAAAAGCCTACTTTCTCCCTTCCCCAGCTCTGATAAAGCCCACTTTCTCCCTTATCTATTTCTGAGAATAAAGCCCACTTTCTCCCTTCTCTATCTCTGAAAAGAAAGCCTACTTTCTCCCTTCCCAAACTCTGAGAAGGCCCACTTTCTCCAGCTCTGAGAAGGCTTACTTTCTCCCTTCTCCAGCTCTGAAAAGAAAGCTTACTTTCTCCCTTCTCCAACTCTGAGAAAGACCACAGCAATTAAATTGGAGCCAAACTGCGTTGACGTAGCAGCATAATAGGTGCACCTCTTGCAAAACTACAACTCCCAGGATTTCTTAGCATCGAGCCCTGGAAGTTCAATGTGTAGATGTTTACTTTTTACTTACTTCCTTACTTAGGCAATCCCTTGTTGTCCAAGTATGATGGCCTTCCAAGTCTTGGCGGTGGATCCATAGGTGACTGTCCCGCATGTTCTTACACAGTGAGGGCATCTGTTTCCGGTTGGAAGGCATTCTGGTCCGGTTTGGCTTGACACGCCTTCCTCTTGGCACGTTTCTCTCTTTCGCCCTCCATTCGTGCCTCTTCAAATTCTACAGCACTGCTGGTCACAGCTGACCTCCAGCTGGAGCGCTCAAGGGCCAGGGCTTCCCAGTTCTCAGTGTCTATGCCAGAGTTTTTAAGGTTGGCTTTGAGCCCATCTTTAAATCTCTTTTCCTGCCCACCAACATTCCGTTTTCCGTTCTTGAGTTCGGAGTAGAGCAACTGCTTTGGGAGACGGTGGTCAGGCATCCGGACAACGTGGCCGGTCCAGCGGAGTTGATGGCGGAGGACCATCGCTTCAATGCTGGTGGTCTTTGCTTCTTCCAGCACGCTGACATTTGTCCGCCTGTCTTCCCAAGAGATTTGCAGGATTTTCCAGAGGCAGCGCTGATGGAATCGTTCCAGGAGTTGCATGTGACGTCTGTAGACAGTCCACGTCTTCGCAGGCATATAGCAGGGTTGGGAGGACAATAGCTTTATAGACAAGCACCTTGGTCTCCCTACGGATGTCCTGGTCCTCAAACACTCTCTGCTTCATTGGGAAAAATGCTGCACTTGCAGAGCTCAGAGATGTGTTCCACACTGGGCATGCGGACTCAGCAGCAGAGTAGCATAGCGCAAGGGCAGATGTCTTCACTGTGTCTGGTTGTGATCCCCAGGTTGTGCCAGTCAGCTTTCGTATGATATTGTTTCTAGCGCCCACTTTTTGCTTGATGTTCAGGCAGTGCTTCTTGTAGGTCAGAGCACGGTCCAGAGTGACTCCCAGGTATTTGGGTGTGCTGCAATGCTCCCGTGGGATTCCTTCCTTCCCAGGTAATCATCCTCAGAGCTCGGGATGCTTGTCTGTTCTTAAGGTGAAAGGCACATGTCTGTGTTTTAGATGGGTTGGGGATCAGCTGGTTTTCCCTGTAATAGGCAGTAAGAGCACCTAGAGTTTCGGAGAGCTTCTGTTCAACCATCTCAAAGCTCCCTGCTTGAGCGGTGATGCCGCACCTAGTCCTAATCTGTCACCCATTCAACTTTTCTTTCACTAAAGACTTCAGCCAAAGTTCCCCATTGTTCCCATAACTCCGCATTGGAAAAATCCAGATCTTGGCAGGAATACCAAACATCAATGTTTATTGCAGCCACTCAATGACAATAGGAATGGCTGGCTCGCAGGCCCCAGAACCCGCTGGCTGCATGGACATTTCCTACCTCCATAATCCTCTCAAGAATCCATTGTTTTCCTCTTGTCCCACCTCCCTCTCTCTTGATTTGTCAGGATGCCGAGGCAGCAGAAGTCCAGCGATTGGCCCAGGCGCTCAGGAGGTGGCCAAGCCTCCTTCTCTTTGCTCACCATTGTAGCGAGCTCTCTTTGGTGGGTCCGCAGGGTCTCTCCTTCAGGGCCTGGCCCTTTTAAATTCCTCCATGATTTCACATGGAGCCTGAAGTGGGGAGGTTTTTGTATGCAAGCGATGCTCCTGTTTACAAACTCCGGAGTGCATTTCTCACTCTTCCGCCCAGCTCCAAAAACTCTGCCAAGTCATTCCGCCTCTTCCTTTTGCATCTTTTTGCACCGACGCTATCAGGAGGGATGCCCTGATAAGCCCCAAACAGAAGGCAAGCGGGTGCAGAAACCACGTTCACACCCAGATTGAAGCAACCACATGAACTCACTCACTTTTGGGGAGTTGGCCTTCGCATTGGGTGCATCCGCACCATAGAATGAATGCATCTTTGCACCACTTGAATTGCCACGGCTCAATGCATTAGGATCCTGGGAGTTGTAGTTTTGCAAGGTCTTTCGCCTTCTCTGTCAAAAAGCATTCACCAAACGACAACACCCAGGATTCCGAGCATGGAGCCATTGTGGTTAAAGTGGCATCGAGCTCAGCAGCATTAATGCAACAGTGCGGAAACATGCTCCAGGCACTAAAATATTACCACAATATTTATTACCTTCAGGTTCTGTGTCTATGTAAACTCATAGAATTGGAAGGGACCCTCAAAGGCCATCCAGTCTAACCCAGTTTTGCCATAATGGAAGACACCATTCGATCCCTCCCAACAGATGGCCACCCAGCCTCTGCTCAAAGGCCTCTAGAGAATAAAACATCCATGCATTTTGTGCTCCCATCTCCAAGATATCTCTCTATCAATCCATCTGTCTATCCATCCATGCATCTCTCTATCTATCTATCTATCTATCTATCTATCTATCTATCCATCCATCCATCCATGAAAACATGCAAATGTGCATAGAGCAATAGGTATCGCTGTTGGGAAGGCAGCAGCGCTCCATGCAATCATGTTGGCCGCATGACCTAGAAGGTGTCTGTGGACAACGCCGGCTCTTCAAGTTACAAATGGAGTTGAGCAACAGAGTCCCAGAGTCGGAGACAACTGGAGTTAATGTCAGGGGAAAACCTTTACCTTTTACACACACACACGCATGCACACCTCTATATATGTATGTATGTATGTATGTGTGTGTGTGTGTGTGTGCGCCTATGCAAATATTCATAGAGATGCATATAGGCATATAGACCATTCATCTCCTTTGTTTAATCCACATTTTGTGTATTTTAATGTGTATTTTATAGAAATACGTTTTAATACGTGTATTTGTAGTGTTTTTGCAATGTTTATGTGTATTAATTATTCTATAACCTGCCTTGAGCCATGATGATGATGATGATGATGATGATTATTATTATTATTAGATAAATGGATAGATAGCTGCAAGTTATGTGTATTAATTGGGTTGTTGTAGGTTTTTTCGAGCTGTATGGCCATGTTCTAGAGGCATTCTCTCCTGACGTTTCGCCTGCATCTATGGCAAGCATCCTCAGAGGTTGTGAGGTCTTAATTGATTAATTGTGTATTAATTGCTTATATATTTAGATTGTTTATACTTTCATGCAATGTGTGTTATTGTTTACTTGTGCGGCACTGAAGCTTTGCGGGATTTGCAAGCCACCTTGAGTCCCCTTTGGGGTTGAGAACGGCGGGGTAGAAAAGAAGTCAATCAATCAATCAATCATAAATCAGAAGTGATTCCAAAGGGAGAAATCCCAGACACTTCTAGTCCCAAGGATTTTGGCTGAGGGAGGCTCAACCTGTCTTCAAATCCTGCCACCTGCTCTTCAGGTGTTTTGTTGGACTTCCTCCCCAATTATCCTCATAGATATGCATATATGCAAGTGCTTCCGAAGTTGGACATCCCAAGCACTTCTGCTCCCCAATTTTTTGGATGAGGGAGGCTCAACCTGTCTTGAAACCCTGGCACCTGGTCTTCAGGTGTGTTGGAGAGTGGTGGGCTTAGCACCTGGTCTTCAGGTGTGTTGTAGCGTGGTGGACTTGTTGGACACCCCCAGGTTGCCTTCCGACAAGGAGGAGCTGCTCCTTATCCTGGCTGCCTTTGCCGCAAACACACCTTTCTCTTGCAATCCTCCCTCCCACCTTTTCTCTCCCGCCTCCCGCTCTTACCTGTTTCCTCACCTGTCTCTTTTCCAGCTGCTGCAGGAGCATGAACCTGGGACACCTTTGTAAGGACCGCTGTGGCCCTTTTTGCACCAAATCCCATTGCTTTCCTCCTCCATGGCGCTCACCTGGAGACCTTGAGGACACCTGAGAGCTGCAGGTTGCCCTTTAGTGCGGATACTTCTCTTTGGACCGGCTCCTCTCCATCGATTTGATGGCTTTCCAGCCCTGTCCGGTGGTCACTCAGCCCATGGCGGTCAGACGGTGCCAGATCTCGCCGTACCGGGATTGGAAGACGGACCTCCTGGACTGCAGCGCTGACCAGACCATCTGTGAGTATTTGAGAGGTGGTCAGTGGGTCTGAGTGGCTGGAGAGGCATAGGTCAAGGGGTCAGGCTGGACTGGGCAGCAATGGCACTGCCCTCCTGCATCCCGCAACTACTGATTGGGGACATTTGGGGGAGGCATGGTAGTAGAAAGCGGCTCACCTGGCCATACCTGTCCCAGCTCACCTGTCCCTTTAATAGTGATGTGAAAACAAAAAAAGATATTTCAGCCGGTGGGGTTTGTTGGTGCAACCCGGTTGCTTGACCTGATGAAATGTCACAAAGGGGTCCCCAAAGGACATCCAGTCCAGCGCCTTTCGGCCAGGCAGGAAGACACAATTCAAGCCCTCCTGGCAGATGGCCATCCAGCCATAGGTATGCCAGATAGGACACTATATTCAGTGAGATATCTGTCATAGAATCCTAGAGTTGGAAGAGACCCCAAAGGCTGTCCAGTCCAACCCAGATGGATGTCCATCAG
>NW_026847672.1:0-5000 GCF_025583915.1 Anolis sagrei ordinatus | reverse complement strand
ATGTACACCTGTACACCTGTCTTGGCGCACACCTGTATACCTGTCTCGATGCACACATTTACACCTGTCTTGACAAACACGTTTACACCTGTCTCAGTGCACACCTTTACACTTGTCTTGACGCACACCTGTATATCTATCACACTTGTCTTGACACACACTTTTACACTTGCCTTGATGCACACCTTTATACATGTCTTGATGCACCTCTGTACACCTGTCTTGATGCACCTTTACACATGTCTTGATGCACTCCTGTATGCCTCTCAATGCACACCTTTACACTTGTCTTGATGCACACCTGTATACCTGTCTTGACACACACCTGTATATCTGTCACACTTGTCTTGACACACACTTTTACACTTGCCTTGATTCACACCTTTATACATGTCTTGATGCACCCCTGTACACCTGTCTTTATGCACACCTTTACACCTGTTCTGATACACACCTTTACACTTGTCTTGAGGCACACTGCTATACCTGTTTTGATGACACATTTACACCTATCATGAGGCACACCTTTACACTTGTCTTGACGCACACCTGTATACTGACTTGATGCACAACTTTACACCTATTTCGATGCACCCTTTTACACTTCTTGATGTACACCTGTCTTGATGCACACCTTTACACTTGCCTCGATGCACACCTGTACACCTTAGTCCCTCCACCCTTCAAATCCCAGATGGAGATGCTTTTAGTTGGGAGCCTGATCCCGGACGTAGGGGGCGTACCTTTCTGCTCCCACCTGAAGGCCTCCTTTCCTTTGCAGGTGCCTGCGGCCTCTTCGTCCCCTGCATCCTGGCTTGCAAGGTGGCCGTCGAGTACGGCGAGTGCTGCTGCGTGCCCTTCCTGCCGGGGGCCCTCGTGGCCATGCGGACGGGCCTCCGGGAGCAGCTGCGCATCACGGTACGCTCCGTAGAATCCTAGGGTTCGGGGGGAGGGACCCCACGGGCCACCCAGTCTCACCCCTTCAGCCAGGACACCCATCCCTCCCGACAGATGACCATCCAAACTCATAGGCAATCGAAGGTTAATATAATAATAGAATCCTAGAGTTGGAAGGGAACCCAAAAGGTCATCCAATCTGACCCCCTTAATTGTTATTTAATCAAATTTTATAGTGTTTCAATTTATTTTAGTTAATTACTATAAGAGCTTTAAGAAAGCCATTTGTTTTTATTTGTTTGTATATTCTTGATATGGTCAGTGGGCTAATCAATAAACAAACACATCTACTACGTGCAGCTGGGACCAGGCTTACTGTTGATATGTTTAATGGACTAATCAATAAGCAAATCTATCAATCTACCTTCAATTGGGATCAGACTTATTGTTGATATGGTCAGTGAGCTAATCATTAAGCACACCTATCTGTCTACCTCCAATTGGGACCAGGCTTATTGAGAAGATCAGTGGAGTAAATCAATAAGCAAATCAATCTATCTTCAATCGGGACCAGATTTATTATTGATATGGTCAGTGATAAACTAATCTATCAATCAACCTTCAATTGGGCCAGGCTTATTGATATAGCCATTGTAGTAATCAATAAACAAATCTATCTAATTGTTGATATGGTCAGTGGGCTAATCAATAAACAAATCTATTGTTCTGCCTTTAATTTGGACCAGGCCTACTGTTAATATGGTCAATGGGCTAATCAATAAGCAAATCTATCAATCTACCTTCAATTGGGACCAAACTTGCTGTTGATATGGCCAGTGGACTAATCAATAAGCTGTTCTATCAATCTAGCTTCAATTGGGACCAGGCTTATTGATATGATCACTGAAGTAATCAATAAATTAATTATCTATCTTCAATTAGGACCAGGCCTACTGTTGATATGGTCAGTGGGCTAATCAATAAACAAATCTATCTATTGTTGATATACTGAGTGGGCTAATCAATAAACAAATCTATCTACCTTCCATTGGGACCAGGCCTACTATTGATATATAGACAGTGGGGTAATCAATAAACAAATCTATCTATTGCTGATATACTGGGTGGGCTAATCAATAAACAAATCTATCTATTGTTGATATGGTCAGTGGGCTAATCAATAAACAAATCTATCTATTGTTGATATACTGAGTGGGCTAACCAATAAACAAATCTATCTACCTTCCATTGGGACCAGGCCTACTGTTTATATATAGACAGTGGAGTAATCAATAAACAAATCTATTTACGTTCATTTGGGACCATGCTTATTGTTGATATGGCCAACCGACTAATCAATAAACAACTATGACTGCCTTCAACTGGGACCAGGCTTATTATTGATATGCTGAGTAGGCTGATCAAAAAAACCAAATCTATCTATCCAGTCTTACTGTTGATATGGTGAGTGGACTAATCAATAAACAGATCTTTGCATTGAGCCCTGGTAGTTCCAGTGGGTGCTAAACTGCATCCATTCTGCAGTGCAGATGCAACCGCCCATCCCACTAAATCAATATAGATGACGTTGGGTTAATTAAATCCTCTTACTGATTTGCATCTTTTGCATGTTTTTTTATTTTGCACCCATCTGCGGAATGTGCTCGTGCAGAGAAAAACAAACTCATGCACCTTATGCACATGTATTTTCGGGAGGGTTTCCTTCCTTGCTGGGAAGAACGTGCCATACCTGCCTGACCTGAAAAGGCCTTATTAGCTTTTGTCTCGATGCACACCTTTACACCTGTCTTGACACACACATTTACACCTGTCTTGGTGCAAATGTTTACACTTGATTAATACATTTCGGCTGTTTTACAAGACATAAATTGGAGTCTTCTTGGAGGCACAGGCTGTCAAAGGCACGTCTTGATGTGGCAATGCAAGATGCAAAAAGGCGTTTCTTCACCCAGGTGCAAAATGCAGTCATGCAAAGGGATATTTGCAGCCTTTTGAGTCACTTTTGTGCATGCTCGCAATCTCATTTTGCATGGTGCAGCAAAACAAATGCACCCCCATGGAGCATTGCCCTACCCTGAAGCGGTAAGGTTATTGTATACAAGTGATGCTCCTGGAGGATATTTGCACCCTTTTGGGTCACTTTTGTGCATGCTCGCAATCTCATTTTGCACGCTGCAGCAAAACAAATGCATCCCCATGGAGCCCTGAAGTGGGGAGGTTTATGTATGCAAACGATGCTCCTGTTTATAAACTCCAGAATGCATTTCTCACTCTTCTGCCGAACTCCAAAAACTCTGCAATTATTCCGCCCCCTCACTCTTCCACCCAGCTCCAAAAACTCTGCAAAGTCATTTTGCCGCCTCCTTTTGCATCCTTTTGCACCAACGCTACCTGAAGGGATGCCCTGATAAGAGCCAAACAGGTGCAAACCACATTCACAACCAGATTGAAGCAACCAAATGAACTCATTCTCTTTTGGGGAGTTGGCTTTTGCATCGGGCGCATCCACACTGCAGCTTTGCACCACTTGAACTGCTGTGGCTCAATGCTATATAAGGATGTGCCATACCTGTCTGACCTGCAAAGTTTTTGGCCTCATTCTAAAAACACTTATGCTGTTTTACGAGACATAAATTGGAGTCTTCTTGGAGGCACAGGCTGTCAAAGGCACGTCTTGATGTGGCAATGCAAAATGCAAAAAGGCGTTTCTTCACCCAGGTGCAAAATGCAGTCATGCAAAGGGATATTTGCATCCTTTTGAGTCACTTTTGTGCATGCTCACAATCTCATTTTGCACGATGCAGCAAAACAAATGCACCCCCATGAAGTCCTGAAATGGGGAGGTTTTTGTATGCAAGCAATGCTCCTGTTTATAAACTCCAGAATGCATTTCTCAGTTCTGCCCACCTCCAAAAACTCTGCAAAGTCATTTTGCCACCTCCTTTTGCACCAATGCAAAAGGGTGCAAAAGTGATGCCCTGATAAGTGCCAAACCGGTGCAAACCACATTCACACCCAAGTTGAAGCAACCACATGAACTCACTCCCTTTTGGGGAGTTGGCCTTCGCATCGGGCGCATCTGCACTGCAGAATGAATGCCGCTTTACACCACTTGAATTCCCACGGCTCAGTGCATTAGGATCCTGGGAGTTGTAGTTTGGCAAGGTCTTTCGCCTTCTCTGCCAAAAAGCATTCACCAAACGACAACACCAAGATTCCAGTTCTGCCCAACTCCAAAAACTCTGCAAAGACATTTCACCGCCTCCTTTTGCATCCTTTTGCACCAACGCTACCTGAAGGGATGCCCTGATAAGAGCCAAACAGGTGCAAACCACATTCACACCCAGATTGAAGCAACCAAATGAACTCATTCGCTTTTGGGGAGTTGGCTTTTGCATCGGGCGCATCCACACTGCAGCTTTGCACCACTTGAACTGCTGTGGCTCAATACTATATAAGGACGTGCCATACCTGTCTGACCTGAAGTTTTAGCCTTATTGTTGAAACATTTGCGGTGTTTTTACGAGTCTTCTTACATTTCCTTCTCTTCTCTTCTGCAGGGCTGTGTTTGCTGCGACTGGGTGGCGTTCTGCTGCTGCTGCCCTTGCGCCCTTTGCCAAATGGCCAGGGAGCTGAAGAGCCCTTGCTAGCCCCCTCCACCCACGCCGGACCCTCCATTCCCCCCCTTGCAACGGGCAAATGGACCCCAAGGACAGACTGACCCATAGCTAGGGTCAACTTCCACCCAAAGGACTGGGCCCTGCCCCGTTTTCACACCAATTGACTGCAAAGCATGGAAAGAGCCATTGCGAGTGGAAATACCTGGAGGCAGGTAGAGCCTGCTATGAATGCACTATGTAATGCATACAAAGCCGGTGATGTATTTATTAAAAAGGGAGAAAAATGCCATGGTTGTGTGCTCTGTCCAGTTGCAGAAGTGCTGGGATGTATTGCTTTTGCATCCACATCCTTTGGTGAGGGAATTTTGGCCCATGTTTTGTTTACAAATGAAGTAAAACCCAATGCAGCATCAAGGAAACATTAAATTACACTATGCTACGGAGCCTCCGGTAGTGCTGTTG
>NW_026847660.1:135913456-135952521 GCF_025583915.1 Anolis sagrei ordinatus | reverse complement strand
AAATGCCTAGAATGTGGATAGAGCTTCACTCAGAGTGGAAGTGTACGTTTACATCAAAGGCCTCACTGGGGAGAAACCCCATGAAAGCGTGGAGTGTTGAAAGAGCCTCTCTGAGAGTTCAACCTACATATACATAGATTTTCACTGGAGACCACTATGGCATTTGACCTAAATACCACTCTCCAAGCTTTTCATGTTGTTTACACTCTTTAGACATGCATCCTTTCGTGACATGGTAGTTCAGTTTAAGAAACCAGAGGTTAAACCAATCCCATATAAGATTTTCAATATATATAATATAATAATATATAGAGATAGGTTTCATATACTCTTTTTGTATATACAATTCTTTTGTAGTTTCCTCTAAAGCTGCTCCATGTGGTTTTCTCATCACAAAGGGCTTTAGCGATTTAGCCTTTGTGGATATCTTTAAACAGAGGTCGGGTGGCCCTCCGGGTTGGCAGAAGGGGGCTGGACTCAGTGCCCTTTGGGGGTCTCTTCCAACCCCAGTGAAGTATAGACTGCCTTGGAGTGCGGAGTCTCCTCTGGAGGTTTTTGAGCTGAAGTTGTATGGCTGTCTGTTGGGAGGGCTTTGACTGTGCCTTCCTGCCTGGCTAAAGGCCCTTTGAGGGTCTCGTCCATTGGGGGGAACCATTTTTCATGCAACACACCTGTGGACTACAGCAGACACGCGTGTGTCATGGCACACAGTTTGGAAGGCTCTGATTGAACAAGACAATGGCATGCTCATGAATGCTGACAACTGAGAGCACACTCTTGGGGTCCTCTTATCATATTGGGGTGCCTTTGCAGAAAGGCCCGGAAATATTGGGCTCAAAAGCATACGATGCTAGACACAAATGGTTAAGGTTTCGTTTTCAGTGAGACCAGAGTTTTGTTTCATAGGAATACCGGAGAGCCACCTAGAAACAGAATTGCCTCGAAGAGAGGATCACTGCAGCAAGCGGCGTTTTGCCTCAGAGATGGAAGACGTCATGCTCCCACTGGAAGGAAGGTCGGGGCCGCCTTATCACTACTTCACAACAACAGGGGCAAATGTCAGTTGTGGGGTGTATGAATTAAAAGACTTGCCAAAGCAGAAGTGTGGTTGCGTAGGGTTATCTGAGGGGAACAGAGCAATTAGGGACACAACTCAGGGCCAGATTCTTAGAATTAGACCCAGGTCTGTGTGCTCGTTTTTTGGTGTACTTTGTAGATCTATGTACTGTGAAGAAACTACTGTGTAACCAATAAGCTTTACGTGCCTGAGAATAAAATTTCTTATAACAATGACTTGTGTCAAGTTAATGAAGTGAAGATTTACATCAAAGGAGATGGCCGAATATAAAAGCTGTAAATAAATAAATAAATAATTTTGGAACACGAATCAGTTTGTTATTGGGATACATATTTTGGAATGTCACAAACAAGGTGTTTTGAAAGTCAAACCTCTCTCATTCAATCCCCATACAAGTCTCTCTCCAGCTTCACACTAGCATATATATTTAAATAATAAAGTGCTCAGCCACAACTATGCTACACACACCTCTACTATTTACTCTCCTCATTGCCCAGTTCTTTTGGGTGTGGTGTGTTCCACATATATTTAATGGTGGCAGTGGTGGGATAATAAAATATAGGTCCCTCCTGCCCAAGAATTCTTTACTGTATTTCCTTGGATGCTGGTGGTTGTGTCTCAGTGGCCATGGTAGTCCACGCCTTAGTCACATCTCATTTGAACTACTGCTTCGAGTCGCCTTTTTAGGCTGATATTTGCGGTATACAAAAGAAGTAAATAAATAAATAATAAATACTGCAACACTCTCTACGTGTGGCTGCCTTTGAAGATAGTTTGGAAGCTGTAATTAGTGCAGGGATCGGCAGCCAGATTGCTAGCCGGAGCGCCATACCGTGAGAGGACAACTCCCATGCTGTGGCAGCTCCACTGGCTGCTGATCCACTTCCAGGCTAAATACAAAGTGCTGGTCGTTACCCTTAATGCCTTGAACGGTTCAGGCCCAGACTGTTTACAGAGGCTCGTGTCTGTATACAAAGCGGCCTGAGCCTTGTGATCCGCAGAGGAGGCCCTGCTCTCAGTCCCACCCCTGTGTCAAGAGTGGCTGGTGGGACTGAGAGACGGGGCCTTCTCCGTGATCACTCCTGGCCTCTGGAACTCCCTCCCAAATGAATTTTAAACTGCTCCCTCTCTCCTCGCTTTTCGAAAACTGCTGAAAACCCACCTGTGCACTTTGGTGTATGGAGAGGAGGGAGACTAATATGCTCTTGCTTATACTTTCGCCTAGATAGGTTAAACCTTGCCTAAAGACTGGATCTGACTTCAGACCGCTGCTTGTTGCATAACACGTCACCTTTTCATAAGGGTCCCAGGTATCGTTCTCAGTTGCCTTTATTTAGTGTCACATGTATAACCGGATAGGTTATTTAAGTTTGCATTGTTGCATGACTTGTTTGTTACTAAGTTTTAGAGTTAGGCTGCTTTTATATGGTTTGTTCTGATGTTATCCTGTTTTGAATGTTTGCCATACAGGTTGGAAACCACGCTGGGTCCCTTTGGGGAGATTGGGTAGTTTACATATACATTATTAATAGAATCATAGAATCAAAGAGTTGGAAGAGACCTCATGGGCCATCCAGTCCAACCCCATTCTGCCAAGAAGCAGGAATATTGCATTCAAATCACCCCTGACAGATGGCCATCCAGCCTCTGTTTAAAAGCTTCCAAAGAAGGAGCCTCCACCACACTCCGGGGCAGAGAGTTCCACTGCTGAACGGCTCTCACAGTCAGGAAGTTCTTCCTCATGTTCAGATGGAATCTCCTCTCTTGTAGTTTGAAGCCATTGTTCCGTGTCCTAGTCTCCAAGGAAGCAGAAAACAAGCTTGCTCCCTCCTCCCTGTGGCTTCCTCTCACATATTTATACATGGCTATCATATCTCCTCTCAGCCTTCTCTTCTTCAGGCTAAACATGCCCAGTTCCCTAAGCCGCTCCTCATAGGGTTTGTTCTCCAGACCCTTGATCATTTTAGTCGCCCTCCTCTGGACACATTCCAGCTTGTCAATATCTCTCTTGAATTGTGGTGCCCAGAATTGGACACAATATTCCAGATGTGGTCTAACCAAAGCAGAATAGAGGGGTAGCATTCCTTCCTTAGATCTAGACACTATGCTCCTATTGATGCAGGCCAAAATCCCATTGGCTTTTTTTGCCGCCACATCACATTGTTGGCTCATGTTTAACTTGTTGTCCACGAGGACTCCAAGATCTTTTTCACACGTACTGCTCTCGAGCCAGGCGTCCCCCATTCTGTATCTTTGCATTTTGTTTTTCCTGCCAAAGTGGAGTATCTTGCATTTGTCACTGTTGAACTTCATTTTGTTAGTTTTGGCCCATCTCTCTAATCTGTCAAGATCGTTTTGAATTCTGCTCCTGTCCTCTGGACTATTGGTTATCCCTCCCAATTTGGTGTCGTCTGCAAACTTGATGATCATGCCTTCTAGCCCTTCATCTAAGTCGTTAATAAAGATGTTGAACAGGACCGGGCCCAGGACGGAACCCTGCGGCACTCCACTTGTCACTTCTTTCCAAGATGAAGAGGAAGCATTAGTGAGCACTCTCTGTGTTCGTCCACTTAACCAATTACAGATCCACCTCACCGTAGTTTTGCCTAGCCCACATTGGACTAGTTTCCTTGCCAGAAGGTCATGGGGGACCTTGTCGAAGGCCTTACGGAAATCCAGGTACGCTACATCCACGGCATTCCCCGCATCTACCCAGCTTGTAACTCTATCGAAGAAAGAGATCAGATTAGTCTGGCATGACTTGTTTTTGATAAATCCATGTTGACAATTAGCGATGACCGCATTTGTTTCTAAGTGTTTGCAGACCACTTCCTTAACAATCTTTTCCAGAATCTTGCCTGGTATCGACGTGAGGCTGACCGGACGGTAGTTGTTTGGGTCATCCTTTTTTCCCTTCTTGAAGATTGGGACCACATTGGCCCTCCTCCAATCTGCTGGAACTTCTCCCGTTCTCCAAGAACTCTCAAAGATGGTTGCCAATGGTTCCGAAATGACTTCCGCTAGTTCCTTCAATACTCTTGGGGTGTAGTTGATCTGGCCCTGGGGACTTGAACTCATTAAGAGCGGCCAGGTATTCCTGGACGACTTCTTTCCCAATTTGGGGTTGGATGTCCTCCAATCCCTCATCCACTCCATCTTGCTGAGGTTGAAGACTCTCTTTTTGTGAGAAGACCGAGGCAAAGAAGGCATTAAGTAGTCCTGCCTTTTCCCTATCCCCTGTCAGCATTGCCCCATCTTCTCCTCGAAGAGGTCCTATCGCCTCCTTGTTTTTCCTTTTTCTACTGACATAAGAATAGAAGCCCTTTTTATTGTTTTTAATGTCCCTGGCAAGTCTGAGCTCGTTTTTTGCTTTAGCCTTGCGGACCTTTTCCCCACAGGTGTTGGCTATTTGTTTGAATTCTTCTTTGGTGATTTCTCCCTTTTTCCACTTCTTGTGCATGTCTCTTTTGTGTCTTAGCACAGTTAGAAGTTCTTTGGACATCCATTCTGGCTTCTTTGCACTTGTCCTATTTTTTCTCTTTGTTGGCATGGTTTGCAATTGCGCCTTGAGTATTTCACTCTTGAGAAATTCCCATCCATCCGTAACTCCCTTGTCTTTTAGTATCTGTGTCCACGGAATGCTGCTCAGCGTTTCCTTCATTTTTTGGAAATCAGCTCTCCTAAAGTCCAAAATGCGGGTTTGACTTGTCTTAGTTTCGGCCTTCCTTTGTACCTCAAATTGCAGGAGCACATGGTCACTTGCCCCTAAGGATCCTACCACTTCGACCGCATCGATCAGGTCCTCCGCATTTGTTAGGATGAGATCAAGAGTAGCCAATCCCCTTGTTGCCTCTTCTACCTTCTGGACCATGAAATTGTCTGCAAGGCAAGCGAGGAATTTGTTTGACCTTGTACTCTTGGCCGAGTTTGTTTTCCAGCAAATATCGGGATAGTTGAAATCGCCCATGACTACATCTCTTCTCTGTGCCTGTTTGGTCAACTGTTGGCAGAAGACTTCATCAAGTTCTTCCTCCTGGCTTGGAGGGTCTGTAGTAGACGCCTACAACGACATCTTTTTGAGTCCCAGTTCCCTTGATTCTTATCCAGATGATTTCAAGCTGGTTTCCCAGATTGCTGTCTTGAATCTCTGCAGCATAAGAGTTTTTGACATATAAGGCTACTCCGCCTCCTCTCCCCTTTGTTCGGTTTCTGTGAAAGAGGTTATACCCCTCGATATCTACATTCCAGCGATAGGAGTCATCCCACCAGGTTTCAGTGATCCCTATGATATCATATTTGTGGTGTTGTGCTAAAAGTTGGAGTTTGTCTTGTTTATTTCCCATGCTCTGTGCATTAGTGTAAAGACATGTGAGCCCCTGGATCTTCCCTTGAGCTGTTTAATTGGGATTATTGTGCTTTTGGTACTTGGTCCTTGTTGTGTTTGTGCAGCCCTCCGTTTAGCCTTCTGGCGATTCCCAGACATTATGGGTAAAGTAGTGTTCGCAAGGCTGTTGTCCCCCTCCCCCGGTGGACCTAGTTTAAAGTGCGTCTAATGAGGTTTGCGAGTCTGTGAGCAAAAAGGTGTTTTCCTACTTGTGTGAGATGCACCCCATCCCTTGCCAGTAGGCCATCCTCCTGGAAAAGCAGGCCATGGTCGAGGAAGCCAAAGCGTTCCTCCTGACACCATTTTCTAAGCCAGTCATTGACCTGTACTATTTTTCTGGCTCTGTGGGTCCGTGTCTTACAACAGGGAGGAGGGATGAAAAGACCACCTGTACATTACATTCTTTTAGCTTTGCTCCTAGAGCTCGAAAATCATTTGTGATCTTTTGAAACGTATGCCTTGCAGTATCATTGGTTCCTACATGAATCAACATGAGGGGAGGACGGTGATAGGGCTTGAGGAGCCTGGTGAGCCTCTGAGTGATATGGTGTATTTTTGCCCCCGGTAGGCAGCATATTTCTCGAGCCATCCCATCTGGTCTGGAAATGATAGCTTCCGTTCCTCTAAGGAGGGAGTCGCCTACTACCAAGACCTGTTTACTTTCGGGAATGACAGGGCCCCTTTTGTGCAATGTAGTGTGTAGGTCTCCAGAAAAGTGATCCTGTTGGTGTGAATTGTGTAGGTGAAAAGTGTTGTCCTCCTCCTCGACATCCCCGGTGCATTCGTCAAGGACAATCCATTGAGATTCGTCCAAGAGCCTATGGTTCCTGTATGTGTTCCTGTTGCTCCTGGTCTATGGTTGGGGATGGTACACCTGCAGGATTGTGCAAGTGTGAATGTTGTGAAGTGTTGTCCCAGTCAGGGCTATCCCCTGCACACTGATCAAGGATGAGCCACTGATCAGTATCTAATCCATTCTGGTCTTCCCCAATATGTTGTGTTTCTTGGTCAGGTGATAGTTGTGTGAGAATTTGGAATCTATTGTGTAACTGCAGCTGAGCGGAAGTATTCTGAGGAGGCTTCCGGGTCCTATGTGTCCTTCTAAGGGTGACATTTCTCCAAGCCTGAGGGTTGTCCACATCTGAGGTGCTGTTCTGTTGAGCCTCCCCGTAATGTTGGTGTGATGTGGGCTGCGTGTCTAGGACAGTGTGGTGTGTGGTGTCTAAGAACAGCACAAGTTCCTGAATGTCCTTAAGGGTGTTAATACGGTCCTCGAGTTGTCGGATCCTGTGTTCCATGCGAGTGATCTGTTTACACTTGGGGCAGATGTCATTGAGTAAATGTAGTGTGAAAAAGCTGAACATGCCACAGCTTGTGCATGAGACGGGAAGTTTTCGCGTTTGTTCCATCTGGAGGTTGCTAATGACCTCCTCTTGGTGTGTGTTTGATGTTGTTGTCTGCATGCAGGGGTGAAAGTATATGAGTGTATGAGTAACTGGTTTATATAAACACTGGTTTATATAGGATAACCAGGAAGCCCCGCCTCTCAAACAAGGCAGTTAATTTTTAAACCCAGGAAGCCCCGCCTCTCAAAAAGCAGTTAATTTTTAAACTGAGGAAGCCCCGCCTCTCAAGCAAAGCAGTTAATTTTTAAACTCAGGAAGCCCCTCCTCTCAAACAAGCAGCACTGAAAACAGTTAAATTTAAACAAAGCTTATCCTGAAGCAGAAGGAAACAAAATGGGTTCCTGCTTCCTCAACTTCTGTGGAAAGCCCACAGATTATTATTAATATGATTATTCTGTGTATGTCCTTGAAGACTCTTCATGCCTCTGTCTTGGTATTTCCATTGTTAACATGTTCCATGGAGGCAAAAGAGGATGATTTTTGTGTTCAAGGAGGTTTGGGGCTTCATGTTTAACCCTTTGCTTCCTCTTTCTTGACCAGGGACGTGTGGGTTTCTGGAGCCGCCCCGGCATGACGAGAAACAAACCAACATCTAGTGGATATTGAGGAATTTGGAAGCCAGAGTGCAATAAGCAAACCAGTCCAATTTGAAAAAGAAGTCCTCTCAAGGCGCTGATCTTGCTGAATTCTTAAATTCACTTTTGATTATAGAGTAGAATCATAGAAAAGACTGCATGGCCCATCTAGTCCAAACCCTGTCATGCAGGAGAAGCAGTCAAAGTACCACTGACAGATGGCCAGCCTCTGTTGAAAAGTCCCCAGAAGAGCCTCCCCTAAACTCTGAGGCATAGAGTTCCTCTGCTGAGCAGCTTTTACAGGCAGGAAATTCTTCCTAATGTTCAGAAGGAATCACCTTTTCTGTAATTTGAAACCATTGCTGCAAGTAATCAGAAAGGGAAAGACAAGTGACGGGTGTCCATGTTACAATTAAATGTACATAAAGTCAACATGGAGGAGAAAGCACATTTATGTACTGAATGTGGAAAGAGGTTTAGGTGGCACGCACATCTGAAAATACATCAAAGGACTCACACTGGGGAGAAACCCTATAAATGCCTTGAATGTGGACAGAGCTTCACTCAGAGAGCACATCTACGTTCACATCAAAGGACTCACACTGGGGAGAAACCCTATAACTGCCTGGTGTGTGGACAGAGCTTCACTCATAGTGGAAATCTACGTTCACATCAAAGGACTCACACTGGGGAGAAACCCTATAACTGCCTGGTGTGTGGACAGAGCTTCACTCATAGTGGAAGTCTACGTTCACATCAAAGGATTCACACTGGGGAGAAACCCTATAAATGCCTGGCGTGTGGACAGAGCTTCACTCATAGTTCAGGTCTACGATCACATCAAAGGACGCACACTGGGGAGAAACCCTATAAATGCCTTGAATGTGGACAGAGCTTCACTCATAGTTCAGGTCTACGATCACATCAAAGGACTCACACTGGGGAGAAACCCTATAAATGCCTAGAGTGTGGACAGAGCTTCACTCATAGTGGAAGTCTACATAAACATCAAAGGATTCACACTGGGGAGAAACCGTATAAATGCCTTGAATGTGGACGGAGCTTCACTCATAGTTCAAGTCTACATAAACATCAAAGGACTCACACTGGGGAGAAGCCCTATAACTGCCTGGAGTGTGAAAAGAGTTTCGCTCGGAGGGGAACTCTACGTTCACATCAAAGGACTCACACTGGAGAGAAACCCTATAACTGCCTAGAGTGTGGACAGAGCTTCACTGAGAGTGGACATCTACGTAAACATCAAAGGATTCACACTGGAGAGAAACCCTATAACTGCCTAGAGTGTGGACAGAGCTTCACTAATAGTTCAGGTCTATATTCACATCAAAGGACTCACACTGGGGAGAAACCCTTTAAATGCCTGGAGTGTGGACAGAGCTTCACTCAGAGTGAAAGTCTACGTAGACATCAAAGGACTCACACTGGTGAGAAACCCTATAAATGCCTGGAGTGTGGACAGAGCTTCACGGAGAGTGGAAATCTACGTAACCATCAGAAAACTCACACAGGGGAAAAACCCTTCAAATGCCTGGAGTGTGCACAGAGCTTCACTTGTAGTTCAGTTCTACATTCACATCAAAGGACTCACACTGGGGAGAAACCCTTGAAATGCTTGGAGTGTGGGCAGAGTTTTGCTGAGGGTGGAAGTCTACATAACCATCAAATAACTCATACTGGGGAGAAACCCTATAAATGCCTGGAATGTGGACAGAGCTTCACTTGGAGTTCACATCTACGATTTCATCAAAGGACTCACACTGGGGAGAAACCCTATAAATGCCTAGAGTGTGGACAGAGCTTCACTTGGAGAGGAAGTCTACGTTCACATCAAAGAACTCATACTGGAGAGAAACCCTATAAATGCCTGGAGTGTGGAAAGAGCTTCACTCAGAGTGGAAGTCTACGTAAACATCAAAGAACTCATACTGGGGAGAAACCCTATACATGCCTTGAGTGTGGAAGGAGCTTTACTCAGAGTGGAAGTCTACATAAACATCAAAGGACTCACACTGGAGAGAAACCGTATAACTGCCTGGAGTGTGAAAAGAGTTTCGCTCGGAGCGGAACTCTACGTTCACATCAAAGGACTCACACTGGGGAGGGACCCTATGAATGCTTGGGAGTGTGGAAAGAGCTTTACTCAGAGTGCACATCTACGTTCACATAAATTACTCATGCTGGGAAGAAACCCTATAAAGACTTAGCATATAGAATCATAGCATTAAAGAGTTGGAAGAGTCCACATGGGCCATCTAATCTAACCCTGCTGTGCTTTTATATGATTTTATGGCTTTAACTAAAATTGTTTTTGGTTAAATATTCATGATGTTTAATACTCTTTGTATAGATGTATATTTGAAGTTATATTACAATGCTTTTAATTTGTGATGCTTTGAGTCTCCGTACAGAGAGAAAAAGCGGGACATAAATAAACGTAATGATGAGGGCCATGTATAAACATGTGAGAGGAAGTCCTAGGAAGGAGGGAGCAAACTTCCTTTGTGCTGCCCTGGAGTCGAACTCTTTGCCCCAGAGGGAGGGAGTGTGGTGGAGGTTCCTCCTTTGGAGGCTTTTCAACAGTGCCTGGATGGCCATCTATCAGGGGTACTTTGAATGCAATTTTCCTACTTCTTGGCAGAGTGGGATTGGACTGGATGGCCCACTAGATCTATTCCAACTCTGTGATTCTAAGAGCTGCTCTAAGAGTTTAAATCTATATAGACATAGAATTCACATGGGAGGGAACAGTGGCCCTTGGCCCCAGAGAGAGAGAGTGTGTCTCTAAGACTGAGCTTTCCAAACCTTTCATGTCGATGACACTTTTGACATGCATCCTTTTGTAACACGGTAATTCACGTTGGCAAAACAGAGGCTTAAATCAACCCCACATAAGATTTTCCAATGCATATAATATAATAATATAGAGAGAAATGTTTTATATCATCTTTCTGTCTAAGTAATCCTTGTATAGTTTCTGTTTTGCTGTTGTGTTATGTTTTGTTGTACTGTGTTTTTGAGGCTTCGGCCTGTGTGAGCTGCATCGAGTCCTTCGGGAGATGCTAGCGGGGTACAAATAAAGTTAATAATAATAATAATAATAGTTTCCTCTTTTGCCGTTCCATGCGGTTCATCACAAACATCGTTATGAATAGATTTTATTTTCTTAATTATAAACTTATCCATTTTAATGGTAATGTTTGCAACTCAATCAACACATTGAGCAAATAACCAAAGTGCTAACAGTACCTACACTTGAGCACTCCGACACGCCACTTCTGAAGTGATTAAACCTTTCGGGATGGGTGGGTGGGTGGCCTTCCTGGCTGGTTGAAAGGGGCTGGGCTCAGGGCCATTTGGGGGTCTCTTCCAACTCCAGTGTTGGAATGTGGGTGCGAGATCCTATTTGTCTCTGCTCTCTGGCGAGGACTCAGCAGCCGGCAGGTCCCACACAAACACCCAGTTGAGGAACATCCATCATAGCAGCACAGCTCACCAGCCAAGTAAGCTATAAACAGCATTTATTGCAGTCATAAAGTCATTTATACTATATACAGAGTAGCGGCTTGTGTAAGCACCGGGACTGTGGTGAAGTGTAAATTTTTAACCTGCAGTTATGTATAATTATAYATGTCATGTATAATTATAGACAGATGTTTAAAGGGTAAGTATTTAAAGTTGCATAACCAAGGGAAATGGCAGCCAGCTCAGCTTATGTTGAACTGGGTTACCATGGAAACAGGGGCGGAGCCAACTGCCACTTGGCAYGGTAACCATTTTAAATGGTTAGTCTSTAGTCYGAGAGCTACAGGAGAAGACTYARTCTCTAGGAGGAGAATCAGGYAAATAGTCTARAGTCTGTGAACTGTAGGAGAGGCTGGTTCTGTTGAGTAGAGAGAACCAGAAGGGATCTGTAGTTTAAAAAGTACAGGGAAAGGACTGATTCTACTGTCTTAAGAATCAGGGAGGTTTGGGTAGTTTAAATAAGTCGAGTTGGCTTATTTATATTAATAGTGTTGAGAGAAACCCAGTGAGAGTCTCTGTTATGGCCAGAGTTAACTTCACACTTGCACAGCCTCAGCGCGTTCCAGCAGCTTTCCTCCTGCTCAGCATTTTTTCAGTCTTCTGCTTCCACAGTAGATACTTGAGCACATGCCCGGCCGTTATCCAGTTTTTACTATTGTCTTTCCCCCAGTTTTAGATGATATTACAGACTCACCACAGTACGCAGTATCTTGTCCAAGTAGACAGGTTCTTTTATAGTCTTTGACGAATAACATCACAACAGCACAATATCAAAGGAAGGGGAATATACATTGTACATGGTTTCCTTATATACATTTACAATACATTTACTCCTTGATTGGTTACCAACTAATTGACCCAACCCAAACCCAGGATTGTGTCATAGACAATCACTCTGAGTAGGCAAAAACACATTTCCCAAATGATTCCTCACACACAATCAATACATTCTCAGCATTCCCAACAGAATCCCATTAACTCATTAGCAGTGCATGACTCAATACATAGTAAAACCTAACAGTCTCTATTGTAACAGAAACATCATAAAGAAAGAATAAGCGTGTAACTGAAGTAATCTATTAAAGAAAGAAACACAGTTTGAAGAAAAACAAGTTTGGAACCTGTTTAGTGGAAGGAAGAGTCCTTTCCAGAGTTGTTTAAGAAAAGTTATAAATGTAACCTTTGAAGATATGTGCCTCTAAGAGTAAGAAACATTGAATCCATCATGCTTCTTCTACATTTCAATAAACCTGTTACTATTTTTCCTAAAGCCTTGTCCCTGTTACATTTCCTTTCCAAGGTAAGTCACGCTACACAGAAGAAAAACCAAATCAGTATTATTAGCTATCAATTAAATAAACCCTCACAAAGTGGTGGCTCCTTTACAAATGTTCCATCATTTATTTATTTATTTATTTATTTATTTGACTCGTATACCACCACTCCCAATTTGGCTCGGAGTGGTTTACAGCAATAGATTAAAGCAATACAACCAACTTTAAAATACAATAAAAACAAGAACAGACATAGTCCCGAGTTATTCACCCATTGAAAGTTTGTTGGAAAAGAAAGGTTTTATAGGCTTTACGAGAAGCAAGTAGTTCTCGGATGGTTCGGGTTTCAACTGGGAAGGCATTCCATAAATAAGGGGCCACAATCGAGAAGGCTCTATGCCTAGTAGAGGACAGATGATAAGTCCGGATGGAAGGGACTTCAAGCAAACTTTGGTCTTCGGACTGAAGTAATCTCTGGGGTTGGTAGGGGGATAAGTGGACCCTTAGGTACGCCGGCCCCAGACCATATAAGGCCTTAAAGGTTAGTACCAACACCTTGAAAGTAATCCAATCGGAAGCCAATGCAGCTGTTGTAGAATTTGGGAAATACGACACCTCGCCGGCATTTTGCACCAGCATCAGTTTCCGGATCACTGACAAAGGAAGGCCAATGTAAAAGGCATTACAGTAGTCAAGTCTCGAGATGACCGTCACCTGGATCACCGTAGCCAGGTCATTCCTAGATAGGAAGGAAGCCAGTCGCCTAGCCTGACGTAGGTGGAAAAACGCAGATCTGCTCACAGCAGAGACCTGGGCCTCCATTGTGAGCAGCAGAGGGTCCAATAAGACACCAAGGCTTCTTACAGAAGGTGACGGACATAGTGTCTCRCCATCCAGGGTAGGCAGCTGGATCTCCCTCCCACCCGGACGGCCCAGCCAAAAGATCTCCATCTTCACTGGGTTCACCTTCAACCTGCCGGCATGCAACCATCCAGTCACGGCCTCAAGGCACKGATGGAAATTTTCAGGTATGGAGTCTAGCCGKCCCTCCATCCTCAGAATGAGCTGAGTGTCATCAGCGTACTGGTGGCAATTCAGCCCAAAGCTTCGCACCAGTCAGGCAAGTGGTCGCATATAGATGTTAAATAGTAGAGGAGAGAGAATAGCTCCTTGGTGGCAGTAATTTTATGCTTCCTCACACACCGGGTATTGTAGTTCAGCATGATAGTAGCGTTGCTACTAGTGGTAGAAGGGAGAAGAGGGCTGCGCAGGTGTTGGAGGAGGAGCAGCAGCGAAAGAGGATTAGAGATAATCATGGCCCCATCTGATTCCAAAACCTTCAAGGGTTTCTCTGACTGTGAAATGGGGGATGGGGAGGAAAGCAGGGGAATTAAGCGGGCTACTCGCGAACAAGAATCTGATGAGGAGATTCAAAGGAAGCGTATCCATGATATACTTAGCGCTCCTACGGAGGATGAAGTCTTTATGGGCTTCGAAGGGAGTGATGGGTCTGAGAGTGATATGTGAGAGGAGGATGATCTTGACTGGACCCGCGTACAGGAGATTAGGGATATCTGTACCCAGCCTACCTCTAGTGATAACTTTGAGGGGTTTACAGAAGAGTGGCAATTGGGGAGCACTTGGCAAGATCTAAGTCTTGACAGACGCTGGCAAAGGTGGAGGGATGATGGCCTGGGTTCAGCTGCAGGGAATGGGGCAGCTGAGAGTGATGATGAAAGGCTGGGGTGCAGCTCATCTTCTGAGGAGGAACTTTAAGATAGAAATGGGGTTTGTTTCAATGGGTCTTTGCAGAAGGCAAAGTGTCTCTTTTGGGGTGTGAATCTTTCTTCCTGCCACAATTCTCGAGCTTGGGTCCTTGGACGACAGATTCCTGTGTTCCCGTGTTCCTGTGTTTTCCTCTTGTGATTCCGTGAATGACGACTTCTACTCTACCACTTTTGACTCCGGACCGTTTTGGACAACGCTTTTTTCCCTCTTGGACTTATTCATCTTGCTTGCATCGTGCTATGACTTCGGACCGGTTTTGGACTCTATTTTTGCCTTTACCTGATGTGCTTTTGAACATTCTTTGGACTTTGTGAGTTTAAAGAGGATTGCTTCACATTTCAGTTAAACCGGATTATACGCCAGGATAATCCGGGTTATATTTTAGTTGCTTATTTCACCTTGTTTTTGATRCCAATTCTTTGGTTGAACTTGAGGCACTGAAGTAAGTGTTTCTAAGACTCTTTTGTGAACAATAAAACTGTGTTTAGACCTTGCATCCTGTGTTTGGCTTTTCTGAGGCTTCTGGGTCTTGACACCGGGACTGTGGTGCAGCTATCTGAGTGTCAGCTGCATTAAGATGACTTCTGACCACAAAGTAATGAGTTCGAAGCCAGCCTGGGTCAGAGTGAGCTTCCGACCAATTGTGTGTAGCTTGTTGTCAACCTTTGCAACCCGAAAGACAGTTGCATCTGTCAAGTAGGAAAATTAGGTACCACCTATGTGTGGGGAGGCTAATTTAACTGATTTACGAGGCCATAAAAAAGACTCTGGCAAAGCACTCCAGCAAAAGCATGCAGGGAATGCGGAACTACTTCATCGGTGTTGCAGATGGACGATGAAAGCGACAGCTCCCCTGGCGGCCAGAAAAGTTAAAGAGCCTCTGACTGCCTGTCTATATCTTGTGTGTCTTTGGCATAGAATGTTTGCCATATATGTGTACATTGTAATCCGCCCTGAGTCCCCTGCGGGGCGCGGAGAAGGGCGGAATATAAATAGTGTCAATAAATAAATAATTAATAAGCCCATCAATCACTTGGCTCCGGTCAGTAAGTCCATTCCGTTCAGTAATGGCGACCATGACTACACGTATAAGTAAAACACGCCCAGTCTAAATTCCGAAGTCATGGCCAAATGTCCATTTACATCAGAGGAAGCAGGAAACATTAGCAATGTACCTCTCTAGGAACTGGCCACTCCCTCTGTAGCCTTAACTCCATCCTTGCTGGATTGTTTTGCAAACATACACACAGTTAGCTTCAAACTCACAATTGAAAATTCACATTTTACACACAGTTTGAACAGTATAGACTGCCTGGGAGTCTCCTCTGGAGGTTTTTGAGCCGAGGTCATTGGAAGGCTGTCTGTTGGGAGGGCTTTGACTGTGCCTTCCTGCCTGGCTGAAGGGGTTGGACTGGATACCCTTTGAGAGGGGGGGTCTCTTCCAGAGGGGGAGAGCCATTTTTCATGCGATGTACATGTGGACTGCAGCCGACACACTCGTGTGTCATGGCACACAGTTTGGAAGGCTCTGATCTAAGACATACAAAGGCAGTGCTTGTAAATGGTGAAAAATCTGACCACAACATTGGGATATTTTTAATAATATTGTGGTTCCTTTGCAAAAAGGCAACTGTTTCATTGGTCTGCGGTGCATGTGATGCCGAACGAAAATGGTTAAGGCTCCGTTTACAAAGAGGGCAGGGTCTTGTTTCATGGGAATGCTGGAAACAAAATTGGGAAGATGCCGAGAATGTCTGAGAACGGTCGCAAGCCTTGTTGATCCCCAGAGGCGGGAGGAAGCCGTCATCCCCGCAAGGCGATTGGCCGAGGGAGATCGGCAAAGGATCAGAGATGGGCAAACGGCACTCTGCCGAGTCAAGGGAACTCTTGGACCAATTTCAGGGAAGACTGGGACTTCTTTATCATCATATCGACAACGAGAACGGGCAAATACCATCTGTCGGATGTATGAATCGGAAGAGTGTTGCCAGGCGCAGAAGTGTCCTTCCATAGGATTGTCTAAGGGGAGGAGAATAATAATCAGGGACAGCACTGACTTTATGAGAAGGCTTAGCCTTAGGCCCAGGTCTGTTTGCTCATTTCTTAGTGTACCTTGTGTGTCTCTATAGGAGTGTTTCAGTGGCGTGTGGCTTCTCTGGTTTTATTGGTGGTGGATTACATACCTGTGACCATCTTTCTTTCTTCGAGTGTTGCTCTGTGAATTCACACATATGGAGTTACTGCGCCTGTGCAGGAATCAACGGAAACTTCTCAAGCTCGATTTCTGAATTTTGACGGTATGCCCGCCCACTCCTCCCAAGGGTATAAAGGGCCCCCTGGCCGTACGCTCCCCCGTTCGTTTGCCGCAGAGGCAGCGAGAAAGGGGGAGGTCACTCGGTCAGTTCATCTCAGGCAGGTGGGGGCCAACCCCGCCCCTCCCTCCCTCCCTCCGGGTGTTTTGTTATTACTATTATTATTCATTTTATTTCAAATATTTGTACCCGCCCTTCTCAAACACCCCCCACCCCCCCAGGGAGGGGGGCACTAACAGCTGGCAACGATTGGATGTCCCTATCTACACATAATAAAACACAATAATGACCATGTATAAAACAGTAAATCAATGCAATTAAAAACCTTTTTGGGCTCCAACTCCCACCCTTCCTCACAGCCTCAGGCCCTTCCTTTCCCCCTCAGCCGCTTAAGAGGAAAAGGAAAAGGCCTGAGGCTGTTAGGAATTGTGGGAGTTGAAGTCCAAAACTCCTGGAGGGAAGGCCCAAGTTGTGGCTGTACGGGAGGGAGGGAGGGAGGGAGGGAGGGCCCAAGTTGGCCCAGGTCTAAGGACAGCCTCAAGGTCAGCCAATGGGAAAGCCATCAGGGAGGCCATCAGGTCACGGCAGTCATCCTTTCCAATGTCCATGGCTGGCTGTGAGTCTTCCGGGCTGCCTGGCCCTGTTCCGGCAGCATTCTCTCCTGACGTTTCACCCGCACCTGTGGCTAAAGGCATCCTCAGAGGTTGAGGGTCTCCTGGAAACGAGGCGAGTGGACGGCATGCCTGTCTGTGGAATGGTGTCCCGGGTGGGAGCGAGGGAGGGAGCGAGGGAGGAGAACTCTTGTCTGTGGGAGGCAAGGGGGAAGGTGGACGTTGGCCAACCTGGATGGATGGGCAATGACCGGCCACCCTGACATTACCCCCACCACCCCCACGGTGCCAGGCGAGCAGAGAAGAAGCCCGTGGGACCCAGGGGAAGCGGGTGGGCCATGTCCACGGGAAGGAAGGAGGGGCCGTGGGAAGGGAGGCTCTGCTGAGAACACTCCAGGGTCAGAGCAGCATGCCAAGAGCAACACTTGGGAAGAGGGGGTCACAGGAGGAGGGGGGCCATGAGGGCCAGCTCATCGCCTCCTCCCAAGAAGGGATCCCCAGGCAGGCAGGCAGGGAGGGAGCAGCCAGGCTTGGAAGCTGCAAGGCTTTGCAATGCTAGTCAAGGTGATTCACACTTCCCTCAAGCGAACAAGAGTTTCTTCCCCAGGGATAGAGAGATACATACATAGATAGATCTAACCCCCCCCCCCTTCCCCGGCCCAGTTTCCCACAGGCAGACCCCTCCCCCTCTGAGGAGGCCTGCCGCCATTGAGGTGGGCGAAACATCAGGAGAAAGTGCTTCTGGGACATTCATTGAGTGTGAGAGGCAATGCGGGGAGAGGGGGCGGAGAGAGAGGGTCCTCCTCCCGGCCTGGGCCCCCTCCCTCCCTGCCTCCGTCCGTCCGTCCGTCCGTGTGGGCTTCCCCTTCTCTCTCTCTCTCTCTCTCTCTCTCTCTCCCCTCCGAGGGAGGCCGCCCTCTTCTCCACTTCTTCCTGTGCTCCCGTCAATCAAGGCTGCAGAGGGGCGGGGAGCCAATGGGGGCCTCCGGTGGGCGAGGCGGCACGAGCTCAGCCAATGAGAGGGCGGGGGAGGCGGGCCTTCTCAGCGGGCGGCCTCAGCACAGCCTCTCCCGCCGCCAAAGCCGCCATTGTTTCCTGAGGCGAGGAAGCCCCGGATGGAGAGGGAGAGAGGTGAGCCCGCAGTAGTAGGCCACTGAGGTGTGTTCGACACCCTAGCCCGGCTCCCCATTCCCGGCCTCCTCCCTCCCTTCAGCGGCTGAGGGGAAAGGAAAGGGCCTGGGAAGAAGGAAGGAAGGAAGGAAGGAAGGCCCAAGGTGGCCCGGGCCTGGCCCCCCTCCTCCCTCCCCGCCTGGCCTGGGCATCCCGGCCTCCCCCAAGGAAGGAAGGAAGGAAGGCTCTCCTGGCCGGACTCCCCGGGGGCTGCTTGCTGTCACTCTTGCCGGGAGGCTCAAGAAGCACTCTCTCCTGACGTTTCGCCCGCACCTCTGGCAGGCAGGCCGTGGGGGGGAGGGTGTAAACCTATCCCTGTGGAATGGCGTGTCCCGCGTGGGAGGAAGGAAAAGGCGCTCTTGCCTGCTTGAGGCCACTGTGAGTGTTGCCATTGCCCACCTTGAGGAGAAGCACGGAATAGCCTTGCAGCTTCAAGGCCTGGCTGCTTCCTGCCCGGGGTACCCCTTGCCTGGGAGGTGATGTGCTGGCCCCGGTTGTTCCCTGCCTGGGATTCCCTCTTCCGAGTCCAGGCTCTCTCTCTCCTTCCTCCCTCCCTCCCTCCCTCCCTTCCTTCCTTCCTTCCTGTGGACATGGCCCGCCTGCTCCTCATGGACTTCCACGGCTTCTCTGTTACCTTTGTAAAATACTTGTAAAAAACTTGATGAAGTCTTCTGCCAACAGTTGACCAAACAGGCACAGAGAAGAGATGTAGTAGTCATGGGCGATTTCAACTATCCCGATATTTGCTGGAAAACAAACTCGGCCAAGAGTACAAGGTCCAGCAAATTCCTCGCTTGCCTTGCAGACAATTTCATGGTCCAGAAGGTAGAAGAAGCAACAAGGGGATTGGCTACTCTTGATCTCATCCTAACAAATGCGGAGGACCTGATCGATGCGGTCGAAGTGGTAGGATCCTTAGGGGCAAGTGACCATGTGCTCCTGCAATTTGAGGTACAAAGGAAGGCCGAAACTAAGACAAGTCAAACCCGCATTTTGGACTTTAGGAGAGCTGATTTCAAAAAAATGAAGGAAACGCTGAGCAGCATTCCGTGGACACAGATACTAAAAGACAAGGGAGTGGATGGGAGTTTCTCAAGAGTGAAATACTCAAGGCGCAGTTGCAAACCGTGCCAACAAAAAGAAAAAATAGGACAAGTGCAAAGAAGCCAGAATGGATGTCCAAAGAACTTCTAACTGTGCTGAGACACAAAAGAGACATGCACAAGAAGTGGAAAAAGGGAGAAATCACCAAAGAAGAATTCAAACAAATAGCCAACACCTGTAGGGAAAAGGTCCGCAAGGCTAAAGCACAAAACGAGCTCAGACTTGCCAGGGACATTAAAAACAATAAAAAGGGCTTCTTTTCTTATGTCAGTAGAAAAAGGAAAAACAAGGAGGCGATAGGGCCTCTTCGAGGAGAAGATGGGGCAATGCTGACAGGGGATAGGGAAAAGGCAGACCTACTTAATGCCTTCTTTGCCTCGGTCTTCTCACAAAAAGAAAGTCATTTCAACCTCAGCAAGATGGAGTGGATGAGGGATTGGAGGACATCCAACCCCAAATTGGGAAACAAGTCGTCCAGGAATACCTGGCCGCTCTAAATGAGTTCAAGTCCCCTTTCAGGGCCAGATCAACTACACCCCAGAGTATTGAAGGAACTAGCGGAAGTCATTTCGGAACCATTGGCAACCATCTTTGAGAGTTCTTGAAGAACAGGAGAAGTTCCAGCAGATTGGAGGAGGGCCAATGTGGTCCCAATCTTCAAGAAGGGAAAAAAGTATGACACACTAATCTGATCTCTTTTTTCGATAGAGTTACAAGCTGGATAGATGCGGGGAATGCCGTGGATGTAGCGTACCTGGATTTCAGTAAGCCTTCGACAAGGTCCCCCATGACCTTCTGGCAAGGAAACTAGTCCAATGTGGGCTAGGCAAAACTACGGTGAGGTGGATCTGTAATTGGTTAAGTGGACGAACACAGAGAGTGCTCACTAATGCTTCCTCTTCATCTTGGAAAGAAGTGACAAGTGGAGTGCCGCAGGGTTCCGTCCTGGGCCCGGTCCTGTTCAACATCTTTATTAATGACTTAGATGAAGGGCTAGAAGGCATGATCATCAAGTTTGCAGACGACACCAAATTGGGGATAGCCAATAGTCCAGAGGACAGGAGCAGAATTCAAAACGATCTTGACAGATTAGAGAGATGGGCCAAAACTAACAAAATGAAGTTCAACAGTGACAAATGCAAGATACTCCACTTTGGCAGAAAAAATGAAATGCAAAGATACAGAATGGGTGATGCCTGGCTCGAGAGCAGTATGTGTGAAAAAGATCTTGGAGTCCTCGTGGACAACAAGTTAAACATGAGCCAACAATGTGATGTGGCGGCAAAAAAAGCCAATGGGATTTTGGCCTGCATCAAGGAGCCTAGTGCCTAGATCTAGGGAAGTCATGCTACCCCTCTATTCCGCTTTGGTTAGACCACACCTGGAATATTGTGTCCAATTCTGGGCACCACAATTCAAGAGAGATATTGACAAGCTGGAATGTGTCCAGAGGAGGGCGACTAAAATGATCAAGGGTCTGGAGAACAAGCCCTATGAGGAGCGGCTTAAGGAACTGGGCATGTTTAGCCTGAAGAAGAGAAGGCTGAGAAGAGATATGATAGCCATGTATAAATATGTGAGAGGAAGCCACAGAGAGGAAGGAGCAAGCTTGTTTTCTGCTTCCTTGCAGACTAGGACGCGGAACAATGGCTTCAAACTACAAGAGAGGAGATTCCATCTGAACATTAGGAAGAACTTCCTGACTGTGAGAGCCATTCAGCAGTGGAACTCTCTCCTCCGGAGTGTGGTGGAGGATTCTTCTTTGGAAGCTTTTAAACAGGGGCTGGATGGCCATCTGTCAGGGGTGATTTGAATGCAATATTCCTGCTTCTTGGCAGGGGGTTGGACTGGATGGCCCATGAGGTCTCTTCCAACTCTTTGATTCTATGATTCTACTGTTTTGGACTCTACTGCTTCATTTTGTTTGATTGATTGATTCCTTTGCTATCATATATGTTCCTACTCTGGGTGCAACCGGTAGGTCTTTTGGAGGGAGGAGGAGGTGAAGGGGGGGGGGAGTATTGGGGCCCCAATCCCTCCTTTCTTCCTTTTCTGCCCCTTGCTTCTTCTCTTTGGGAGGGAATGGGGGCAACTGTCTCATTCTGGGATTTACAGGCCCTCCTCCCTCCCTGCCTTGTTTGTATGAATCACGCTTGCGATGCAGGTGGGAGCATGAGCAGGGCCTCTCCAGATGATCGAAGAGATTGTGTGGGTTTATATACAGAGATACGGTCACGCAGGTAGGCGGTCCCAAACAGTTCAGGGCTTTGTAGGTAAGAACCTGCACCTTGAATTGGGTCCGGTAGATGAAAGACACGATTGTTATTATTATTATAGACTACACTGAGAAGCCACTGAAATCCACAAACATGTGGACAATTTCAACAGAAAGGGGGAAACCATGAAAATGAACAAAATCTGGCTACCAGTATTAAAAAAAACTCTAAAATTACAACAGCACAACAACAGAGAGGAAACAAACAAGGACATCTAATCACCTCTCAAAGAAAGATTGCTCCAGGCACTGCCAGGCAATCAAATGCTAATCAAGGTGGTCAGTTGAAACATTCACACCTAGCTCCAGCAGACAAGAGTCCTTTGTCCCACCCTGGTCATTCCACAGATATATAAAACCCTTTTTCCCCAGTTCCAGCAGATCTCACCTCTGAGGATGCTTGCCATAGATGCAGGCGAAACGTCAGGAGAAATGCCTTTAGAACATGGCCATACAGTCCGAAAAAACCTCCAAGAACCCAAAATTGTTGCTGTTTTATAAAATATTTGCATTCTTTTTAAAAAAGCTAATTTGTACTAATTCTATGTAATGTAACTATATGAACATAATGTTGTAAGTAAACTTATAGTGTGTAAGGTAACTATTTTATTCACCTCTACCTTCTACCTTTTATTTTTCAGTGATTGGTTTGTGGGGACGCCAAAATACTGTTTGCTTACACTTGAAAGTTACTTAGAGCCGGCCCTGATTATCTCCATTCTCTCCAGTGTGAATTCTATGATGTAGATATGAACTCTGTGAGAAGCTCTGTCCACACTCGAGACCAGTAGTTCTTAACCTGTGGGTCCCCAGGTGTTTTGGCCTACCGCTGTAAGGACTTCTGGGAGTTGAAGGCCAAAACATCCGGGGACCCACAGGTTGAAAACGATGGCTCCAGGCACTTGTAGGGTTACTCCCCAGTGTGAGTCCTTTGATGTCTTTTTAGAGCTGTACTCTGAGTGAAGCTCTGTCCACACACCAGGCATTTATAGGGTTTCTCCCCAGTGTGAGCCAATTGATGTGAACATAGGACTCCACTGCGAGCAAAGCTCTTTCCACACTACATGCAGTTAGGGTTTCCCTCCAATGTGAATCCTTCAATGTAAGCTTAGATTTCCAATATGAGATACTTGTAGGGTTACTCCCCAGTGTGAGTCCTTTGATGTCTTTTTAGAGCTGTCCTATAAGTGAAGCTATGTCCACACTCCAGGAATTTATAGGGTTTCTCCCCAGTGTGGGTTCTTTGATGTATACGTAGATTTCCTCTACCTGTGAAGGTCTGTCCACACTCCAGGTATTTATAGGGTTTCTCCCCAGTGTGAGTCCTTTGATGTCTACGTAGAGTTGAACTATGATTGAAGCTCTGTCCACACTCTAGGCATTTATAGGGTTTCTCCCCAGTGTGAGTCCTTTGATGTGATCATAGACTTGAATTCTGAATGAAGCTCTGTCCACATTCCAGGCATTGATAGAGTTTCTCCCCAGTGTGAGTCCTTTGATGTGATCGTAGATTTCCTCTCTCAGTGAAGCTCTGTCCACACGCCAGGCATTTATAGGGTTTCTCCCCAGTGTGAGTCCTTTGATGTGATCGTAGACCTGAACTATGAGTGAAGCTCTGATCACACTCTAGGCCAGTGGTTCTCAACCTGGGGTCCCCAGATGTTTTTGGCCTTCAACTCCCAGAAATCCTAACAGCTGGTAAACTGGCTGGGATTTCTGGGAGTTGTAGGCCAAAAACATCTGGGGACCCCAGGTTGAGAACCACTGCTCTAGGCATTTATAGGGTTTCTCCCCAGTGTGAGTCCTTTGATGTGAATGTAGAGTTGAACTGTGACTGAAGCTCTGTCCACATTCTAGGCATTTATAGGGTTTCTCCCCAGTGTGAGTCCTTTGATGTTTACGCAGATCCTCTCCAAGTGAAGCTCTGTCCACACTCTAGGCATTTATAGGGTTTCTCCCCAGTGTGAGTCCTTTGATGTGATCGTAGACCTGAACTCTGAATGAAGCTCTGTCCACATTCCGGGCATTGATAGGGTTTCTCCCCAGTGTGAGTCCTTTGATGTGATCGTAGATTTCCTCTCTGAGTGAAGCTCTGTCCACACTCCAGGCATTTATAGGGTTTCTCCCCAGTGTGAGTCTTTTGATGTGAATGTAGAGTTGAACTCTGAGTGAAACTCTGTCCACTCTAGGCATTTATAGGGTTTCTCCCCAGTGTGAGTCCTTTGATGTTTACATAGATCTGAACTCCGGGTGAATCTCTTCCCACACTCTAGACATTTATAGGGTTTCTCCTCAGTGTGAGTCCTTTGATGTATCTTCAGTTTCCCATGCTGATTAAAGCTCTTTCCACATTTAATACATTTATATGCATTCTTCTCCATGTTGACAGCGTTATGTACCTTTAATTCAAATATGGACACCTGACACTTGTTTTCCTCTTTCTGATTACTCGCAGAAATGGGTTCAAATTACAGGAGATTCCATCTCAACATTAGGAAGAACTTCCTGACTGTAAGAGATGTACAGCAGTGGAATTCTCTGCCTCAAAGTGTCGTGGAGGCTCCTTTGGAGGCTTTCGAACAGATGCTGGATGGGGCCCTGTTCAAGAAAGAAGAAGCAAAAGTTTAAAGATGAAGCCCCAAACCCCCTTTACCTCCAACATTAACCTCGTTTGCCTTTATGAATCATGTTGAAAATGGAAATGCCAGGACACAGATGTCATGAATGACTTAATGACTTTTCAATTATTTTAAAGCATAGGTTCTTTTTATTGCAATTTCCAGTGTGAGAAGATATATCAGATTACAGAAAGCATTTAGACAAAGAATGACATTGGACATACAGACATACAGATTCTATGCAACTACATTGGATTCACAATTACACTGGTTAACAAACAAACATAGGGGGATTACATTTTCACTCAGCATTCACACACATGTACATGCATTCATCCACATGCATCCAAATATTACCATACCCTTTCTCCCTCCTTGGAGAAGCACCTGTAAGGCCAGACCCTGCTTTCCTGCAGCCTGCCAACGCATAGTTCCATAACTTCCATAACGCCATAACTTCAAAACACTGAAATGCCAAAACTTATTTCCCTAAGAACAGTGCCAAGGACCAGATCTCTGTTTTCCATACAGCAGAACCTGAATCCCTGCACAAAATCCAAGACTCCAAAAGCGCACTTCTTCCTCTTCCCTTGAGAAAGAAGCCCCAAAGTGTCCAGAATCATGCTTTCCCATAGCATATCTGACACTCTCCGAATACACCACCTCTCTCCTTCCCATGGAGCAGAGCATGGCGGGTGGACAGACTCCTCAGGACTGCCACGATTTGAGCATTATTAGCCTGAGTCTTTTATAGGCAATTCTGTTGATGTAGTCCCAAAGTTGTAAATTAATGATAGACGTCTTCCATCCTGGATCCATCCCAGTTTCCTGGCCAAATGTTGATCTTCTTGATTGGTGTTGATCTTATGTTGACTTCCTTCTTAACATAAGGAAGATTGCAAACATTTCCTTTATCACTGTCCCAGTTCTTATCAGAGTTTCTCATTAGCAAGTCCAGCAAGCAGGTAGTTAGACATTGCAGGCCGTAATATTATACTGGTGTTTCCAAAACTATTAACTCCAACCACACATCCTTCCATTCTTCCATTCATTCACACACATAATTTTAAATTCACATTTATCAAATTTGCACATTGAATTTCTTATTACATATTCCCCCTCTTGCATATAGATTTCATTTTTAAATCTATATGCAACATATAGTAAAGTAACCTCTAAATTTTAGTTGTATCAACCTCATTTTCTTAACCAAAATACATTTTCACAATTACAATGGTAAGTAATCACATTATCGTCATTGCAATTACATGAACCATTTCATTTAACCTGAACTTTTGCATATAAACCTTCAAAACATTTGATCAATTAATGTAAGAACCTTTCTTCATATGCACAACATCTAAAACCATGTTGTTCCCAACTGTTTGTTTCCTTCTTTTTTCATTTTCATTACATTTCCATAGCAAAACTTTATTTAACTTTATTTCTCATCAACAAACTTTCAAATATATCACATTTCTTTTGACTTCCCATGTTTGTAGCCCATATATCATTTATTGTTTTATTTCCTTTATAAATCTATGTATCTTAACCCAAATTAAGGTATCCAAAATGTTTCATTTACTAAACCACCACTGTATCACATTTCCCTTACATTTCCATAAGTTATTTAATTAAAACCATAAACAAACCACATTTTCCATTTGTATGTTTCCCCAACATCAATGTAAACCTTTCAAATCTAAAACCTTTATTTAACTGTAGAACTTACTTCAACCTTAGATTAACCGTGTGTGTGTGTTTTGAACCCATTTCCAACTTGTCTATGCTGAAAAGCAATATTTGCAATTCCTTTTCCCCCATAACACCAATTCTCTTGAAATGAGCAAATTCTGTAACTCAGTACCCCCAAATTCCCAAATTACTTTGTTGTTCCAGAAGTCTGAGACTTGTAGCTCTGGCCTCTGAAATAACTTGCAGCACTGCTTAACCCCATTAACACCTTTCAGAAACCTTTAGCTGAATGTTTCTTTTCTGTTCCCCTTTAAAACTTCTTAAATCTTATAAATCACAACAATAAATATGCACTGTTCAAAATTAAAATTATCAAACTCATGGCAATTTCTTCATCAGGTCTTCTTTTGAGTTGGTAGCTAGTACATTTAGATTCCTGTAAACTTAAACAAGTCATTTTAATTAATCGCTTGCGCCAGGTTTGAAAGGCTTAGACTTGATTTCTTCTCTCCAGCTCTCCTGTAATCAGTAACTTAGATAAACAGACAGAATTAACAAAAGTTAACACTTCCAGAGAAAGAAATTGCTCTCCTAGCTATAAAGGGAATCAAAGCCTCAAAAAGCCCAGAAAGGGTCAAAAATCACTTCCTAGCTGGGGTCTGGCTCAAAAGAGGAAAGAGAGGAGGCTGGGAGGTCACGATTGAAGGCGGCTGAAGCCATAAATCTCAGAATACAAACAGAAGACCGGGCAATCGTAAGTATGGCTGAGAGAATAATGGGGAAGAGTGAAGAGGGGAGGGAAAACAATTGAACAGGATTATAACCGCTTTGGAACATCTTAAATTAAGCATGGAGAGTTTGAGACAGGGAAACGAGCCGACAAGAGAACAAATTACACAAATTCATAATCATCTCGGGCTAATAGAATATAAGGTAGGAGAATGCCCACAAAATTTCACAGAGGCAGCAGCCGAGATGAGAAGACAAAAAAAGATGAATTGATGGCTTTGAAAAAGGTAAATTGAAAACTCCTTCCAAAAGTTGCTGATTTTGAAGACCGCTCGCAAACAGCCAATTTGCGCCTGAGAACAGCAGGGCAGAATCTTCAAATAAAGGAGAATTTAGAAGGAGTTATAGTTGAATGGCTTAAAACGCAACCTCAAGTCCCATCGGAGGAGATTGAGAGAGTGCACTGGGCTTTCAGAGGAAGCAGGACACCCAAGGATATTCACAAGGGAAGCTGAAAAGGACATTATACATTGGAAATTGAGGGAAATGAAGAACCTGGCCTTAACTGGCAGTAAAGAATGGCCACGCCTGGATTTATCATCAGAGACACTGGGTAAAAGAGCAGAAAGGAGAGAAATTACGGGAACTCTTGAAAGGAAAGAACTCTCAATCATCTGAGAGTTCTTGGAGAACGGGAGAAGGTCAGAAATAAAAGCCGCTTCAAGAGAGCCACGTGCTTTTGTCATGAATGACTTCTCAATGACTTGGAAGCATCGGTTCTTTTTATTGCAATTTCCAGTGTGAGAGGGTAGATCAGATGACAGAAAACATTTAGACAAAGAAGAACATGGGACAGACAGACAGATTTTCTGCAACGACATTGGATTCACAATTACATTGGTTAACAAACAAACAAACAAAGGGGACGACACAGACTACACAGAGAAGCCATTGAAATCCACAAGAAGCATGTGGACAATTTCAACAGAAAGAAAGAAACCATGAAAATGAACAAAATATGGCAACCAGTATTAAAAAACTCTAAAATTACAACAGCAAAACAACAGAGAGGAAACAATCAGGCACATCTAATCACCTATCAACAAAAGGTCCCCCCAGGCACTGCCATGCCATCAAATGCTAATCAAGGTGGTCAGTTGAAACATTCACACCTCGCTCCAACAGACAAGAGTCCTTTGCCCCACCCTGGTCATTCCTCATGAAGGGAACGCTCTTTTTAGCTTAAAGGTGAATCTAAAAAAGTCAGCCAGTCTCCGGGAGGTTTGAAGCAAAAATCTCTTTATTTCAAGTGCGGCCGCACTGAGACAGGAACAGCAAGACAATCAGATGTCTATCAAAAAGGCTGCCTGTGCCATCTGATCTTTTCAATCTGATTCTTATACCCTCTTTCGGTCGTGTCATGAACAGATCCACCCCTCTTCCAAACTTCCTTTCAAAACATGTTATTTCACCTCCTTCCTCTCGACTCTACAAGGACAGAGCCCTTTCACCCACTTAAGAGTCTCTCGTACTCATGTTATGACTGCAGATCCTTGGATGTCATCTTTTCCTGTCCTTCAGCCCTGCATCCTGTTCTTTCCTGTTCTCTTCCAAAACTGTCTCTTGTCCTTGCACCTTTTCTATGGCAAAGGACAAGACTCTTCCTTAGGCTTTTACAGTTTTCAGCATTTTAAACATTCACACCTAGCTCCAGCAGACAAGAGTCCTTTGTCTCACCCTGTCATTCCACAGATATATAAACCCCTTTTCCTAGTTCCAACAGACCTCACTACCTCTGAGGATGCTTGCCATAGATGCAGGCGAAACGTCAGGAGAGAATGCCTCTATACTATGGCCATATAGCCAGAAAAACCTACAACAACCCAATTGGCTAATTATTTGAAAAATGCGAAAGAGAAAGGCAGAGTCACCCAGTGAAACAATAAATATAATAAAAAGGCAAATTCAAGTAAGGAAATGAGAGAGGCATTTGAGGACTTCTACCCAGGGGGCTGATATACAAAAGAGATACATGGAGAAAGGTGTGATGCAAATATACCCAAGGTATTAGAGAGAGAGAGGGGCTACAATAGGAGAGAACATGTCAGGAAATAGAGCCGTGGGATGGGGGGGGGGGCTGCCTGGACCTTGGCTGATGACGGGACCCTTGGGAAGAGGCCTGGGCCTACCTGGGCCCTCCCTCCTCCCCTCAATCCCTCCCTGCCCTCAGGCGCTTAGGCTTATCCAGCATCAGGGCGGGGAGCCCGAGGGAGGGAGGGAGGGAGGGAAGGCCCCACCTGAGCCAGGCCTGGCGGAGAGGGCGGAGGGGAAACAGGAAGAGAGAGAAGTCAGTCAGTCGCTCGCCTGAGGGAACCCGGATGAGATACACACACACACACACACACACACACACCCCTCTGTGCCTGAGCTCCAACCGCCTTCCGCCAAGACGCCAAGGCTCTGCTGAGGAGGAAAACCGTCCGAGAAGGAGCCTCGCCCCGCCCCTCGCCCCTTCCACGGCCCTCCTCGCCCTCCCATTGGCCGAGCCCGGGACGCTCCGCCGCGTGGACGCCCCCCCATTGGCTGCCCGGCGCTCTCCAGTTCGGATTGACAGGTGGCCCCGCCCCCTAGAGGCCTCCTCTTCTGTCTCGGAGGGAGAGGGAGTGACGTCACCCACTGTTCTCCCGCCCGGGAAGAAGAAGCCCCTCCCCCGCCTCCCATTGGCCAAGCCCGTGACGCTCAGCCGCCTGGACGCCCCCCATTGGCTGCCTTCTCTCCAGTTTGGATTGACGGGTTGCGAGGAGGGGCTGGAGGCCTGAAGCTTCTCGGGCAGGTGAAGCCCCGCCCACAAGCAGGCGGAGATCCTCCCCCTCCTCCTCCTCCTCCTCCTCCATGTTTACGCCAGGCGGAAGTCCAGCGAGGTGGGAGGACTCCGCTTCCTAGAGAGGCGGCGGCGGAGCAGCAGGGCGGGGCGCTTCCCTCAGAGCTCACTTCCGGAGGAGGAGGAAGAGAGGGCGGGAAAGCGAAGGCCTGAATGGCGGCCGAAGGGAGAGGGAAGCAGGTAAGGGACTGTGGGAGTGGCTCCCGGGCGGAATGGGTCAGGGGAGCCCCGGGCCCTCCCTCCCTCCCTCCCGGCCCCAGGCCTTTCCATTTTAAGCGGCTGAGGGGGGAACGGGAGGGGCCTCGGAGAGGCAGGAGGCTGTGAGGAAGGAAGGCTGGGAGTCGGAGTCCCAAACACCCGGAAGGGGGGGAGTTGGAGGGGGGCTTTGGAGGGGAGAGGGGGGTCCCAAAGGAGGCTTTTGTGGGGAGAGGTCTCCTCCAGGGAGGGGGGAGGGAGGGGGGCCTCACTGCAGGCCAAGGAGGGGGAGGAAGGGAAAGGAAGACCACCCCCCCCCAAAGGAAGGGCTGCGAACCCCCTCCTCTCCTGGCTGGGTCTCGGCCTGGAAAGAGGAGAAGGGTAGAAGAGACCCCTCTCCCCCCTCCCCCATGGCCACCCAGTCTTCCCCTGCAAGGCACCACCCAAGCCCTCCCCACAGATGGCCATTCAGCCTCTTTCTTCAGTTAAAGGCTCCCCTGAGGCTGGGAGGAAGGAAGGGGGGGAGTTGGAGGGGGGCTTTGGAGGGGAGAGGGGGGTCCCAAAGGAGGCTTTTGTGGGGAGAGGTCTCCTCCAGGGAGGGGGGGGCCTCACTGCAGGCCAAGGAAGAGAATTAAGGGAAAGGAAGACCCCCCTCAAAAGAAGGGCTGCGATCCCCCCTCCCCTGGCTGGGCATCGGCCTGGAAACTGGAGAAGTGCGGAAGAGATCCCCTCCCTCCCTCCCTCCCGCGCTCCCCCCCCCCCCCATGGCCACCCAGTCTTCCCCTGCAAGGCACCACCCAAGCCCTCCCCACAGATGGCCATTCTGCCTCTTTCTTCAGTTAAAGGGTCCCCTGAGGCTGGGAGGAAGGAAGGGGGGGAGTTGGAGGGGGGCTTTGGAGGGGAGAGGGGGGTCCCAAAGGAGGCTTTTGTGGGGAGAGGTCTCCTCCAGGGAGGGGGGAGGGAGGGGGGCCTCACTGCAGGCCAAGGAGGGGGAGGAAGGGAAAGGAAGACCCCCCCCCCAAAGGAAGGGCTGCGAACCCCCTCCTCTCCTGGCTGGGTCTCGGCCTGGAAAGAGGAGAAGGGTAGAAGAGACCCCTCTCCCCCCTCCCCCATGGCCACCCAGTCTTCCCCTGCAAGGCACCACCCAAGCCCTCCCCGCAGATGGCCATTCAGCCTCTTTCTTCAGTTAAAGGCTCCCCTGAGGCTGGGAGGAAGGAAGGGGGGGAGTTGGAGGGGGGCTTTGGAGAGGAGAGGGGGGTCCCAAAGGAGGCTTTTGTGGGGAGAGGTCTCCTCCAGGGAGGGGGGAGGGAGGGGGGCCTCACTGCAGGCCAAGGAGGGGGAGGAAGGGAAAGGAAGACCACCCCCCCCCAAAGGAAGGGCTGCGAACCCCCTCCTCTCCTGGCTGGGTCTCGGCCTGGAAAGAGGAGAAGGGTAGAAGAGACCCCTCTCCCCCCTCCCCCATGGCCACCCAGTCTTCCCCTGCAAGGCACCACCCAAGCCCTCCCCGCAGATGGCCATTCAGCCTCTTTCTTCAGTTAAAGGCTCCCCTGAGGCTGGGAGGAAGGAAGGGGGGGAGTTGGAGGGGGGCTTTGGAGGGGAGAGGGGGGTCCCAAAGGAGGCTTTTGTGGGGAGAGGTCTCCTCCAGGGAGGGAGGGAGGGAGGGGCCTCACTGCAGGCCAAGGAAGAGAATTAAGGGAAAGGAAGACCCCCCTCAAAAGAAGGGCTGCGATCCCCCCCTCCCCTGGCTGGGCATCGGCCTGGAACTGGAGAAGTGCGGAAGAGATCCCCTCCCACGCCCCCTCTCCCCCCCCCCCCCATGGCCACCCAGTCTTCCCCTGCAAGGCACCACCCAAGCCCTCCCCGCAGATGGCCATTCAGCCTCTTTCTTCAGTTAAAGGCTCCCCTGAGGCTGGGAGGAAGGAAGGGGGGGAGTTGGAGGGGGGCTTTGGAGAGGAGAGGGGGGTCCCAAAGGAGGCTTTTGTGGGGAGAGGTCTCCTCCAGGGAGGGGGGAGGGAGGGGGGCCTCACTGCAGGCCAAGGAGGGGGAGGAAGGGAAAGGAAGACCACCCCCCCCCAAAGGAAGGGCTGCGAACCCCCTCCTCTCCTGGCTGGGTCTCGGCCTGGAAAGAGGAGAAGGGTAGAAGAGACCCCTCTCCCCCCTCCCCCATGGCCACCCAGTCTTCCCCTGCAAGGCACCACCCAAGCCCTCCCCGCAGATGGCCATTCAGCCTCTTTCTTCAGTTAAAGGCTCCCCTGAGGCTGGGAGGAAGGAAGGGGGGGAGTTGGAGGGGGGCTTTGGAGAGGAGAGGGGGGTCCCAAAGGAGGCTTTTGTGGGGAGAGGTCTCCTCCAGGGAGGGGGGAGGGAGGGGGGCCTCACTGCAGGCCAAGGAGGGGGAGGAAGGGAAAGGAAGACCACCCCCCCCCAAAGGAAGGGCTGCGAACCCCCTCCTCTCCTGGCTGGGTCTCGGCCTGGAAAGAGGAGAAGGGTAGAAGAGACCCCTCTCCCCCCTCCCCCATGGCCACCCAGTCTTCCCCTGCAAGGCACCACCCAAGCCCTCCCCGCAGATGGCCATTCAGCCTCTTTCTTCAGTTAAAGGCTCCCCTGAGGCTGGGAGGAAGGAAGGGGGGGAGTTGGAGGGGGGCTTTGGAGAGGAGAGGGGGGTCCCAAAGGAGGCTTTTGTGGGGAGAGGTCTCCTCCAGGGAGGGGGGAGGGAGGGGCCTCACTGCAGGCCAAGGAAGAGAATTAAGGGAAAGGAAGACCCCCCTCAAAAGAAGGGCTGCGATCCCCCCCTCCCCTGGCTGGGCATCGGCCTGGAAACTGGAGAAGTGCGGAAGAGATCCCCTCCCCCCTCCCTCCCGCGCCCCCCCCCCCCCCCCCATGGCCACCCAGTCTTCCCCTGCAAGGCACCACCCAAGCCCTCCCCGCAGATGGCCATTCAGCCTCTTTCTTCAGTTAAAGGCTCCCCTGAGGCTGGGAGGAAGGAAGGGGGGGAGTTGGAGGGGGGCTTTGGAGAGGAGAGGGGGGTCCCAAAGGAGGCTTTTGTGGGGAGAGGTCTCCTCCAGGGAGGGGGGAGGGAGGGGGGCCTCACTGCAGGCCAAGGAGGGGGAGGAAGGGAAAGGAAGACCACCCCCCCCCAAAGGAAGGGCTGCGAACCCCCTCCTCTCCTGGCTGGGTCTCGGCCTGGAAAGAGGAGAAGGGTAGAAGAGACCCCTCTCCCCCCTCCCCCATGGCCACCCAGTCTTCCCCTGCAAGGCACCACCCAAGCCCTCCCCGCAGATGGCCATTCAGCCTCTTTCTTCAGTTAAAGGGTCCCCTGAGGCTGGGAGGAAGGGAGGGAGACTTGTGGGGGGGGTTGGTGTGGGGGGGGGGGTCCCAAAGGAGGCTTTTGTGGGTAGAGGTCTCCTCCAGGGAGGGGGGAGGGAGGGAGGGGCCTCATTGCAGACCAAGGAGGGAGGAAGACCCCCCCAAGGAAGGACTGCAACACCCCCCCTCTCCAACGCAGGAGGCCTGGAAAGAGGAGAAGGGTAGAAGAGACCCCTCTCCCCCCTCCCCCATGGCCACCCAGTCTTCCCCTGCAAGGCACCACCCAAGCCCTCCCCGCAGATGGCCATTCAGCCTCTTTCTTCAGTTTTTCCAACGCGGTTTTTATTATCATCACTTCTTAACACATTTTCATCACGTGACCTCCGTCCACCCATTCTTCCATTCAGTCCCACACAGCATGATATCAAATCCACATTTATCAAATCTCCATATTAAATTTTTGTGACACACACATACACATATATAGAATCCTAGCAGAGTTGGAAGAGACCTGGTGGGCCATCCTCCAGTCCATCATCCCCCTTCTGCCAAGAAGCAAGAAAATTCAAATATGGCCATCCACCCTCTATTTCCAAGCCTCCAAAGAAGGAAGGAGCCTCCATCACACTCCACAAGGGGCAGAAAGAGAGAAACGAGTTTGTGTTGAGGTGGAATCTCCTTCCTTTCCTGCAGTTTGAAGCCATGGCTCCATTGCATCCTGGTCTCCAGGGCAGCCGGAAGGAGACCTGCTCCTTCCCCCCTTGAATTTCCCGGTCCCACCTCTTGACACGTGGCCCTCACCCTGCCTCCTCTCAGCCTTCCCTTCTGCAGGCTGAACATGCCCAGCTCTTGAAGCCGCTCCTCACTGGGTTTGTTCTCCTGACCTTTGAGTCGCCCTCTTCCTCTGGACGCATGATTCCATCGTAGAGTCAACCTCTCCCTTCAATTGCAGAGCCCAGATTTGGATGCAGGATGACTCCAGGTCATATGGCCTGATCAGGGCTGCACAGAATAGAGAGGGAGCGTGACATCCGTGGACCGAAGCAGTGTCAGCGTTTAGCATAAGTAGCCCGCAGACTGACTCTGGCCCTTGTAACTCTGTGTGTGATAAAGTAACTCATAAAAGAAAAACACTCGAGTCTTAAGCTTTAAGTAGAAAAGAAATAAAGTTGTAAATCAACAGCGATAAATGCAAGAGACTCCACTTAGGCAGAAAAAACGAAATGCAACGAAAAACGATACAGAATGGGGGACAATGAGGCACCAAATTGGGAGGGAGAGCCAAGACTCCAGAGGACAGGAGCAGGATTCAAAACGATCTTGACAGATTAGAGAGATGATTGGCCAAAACTAACAAAATGAAGTTCAACAATGACAAATGCAAGATACTCCACTTAGGCAGAAAAAAATCAAATGAATGGGGAACAATGCCTGGTTCGAGAGCAGGACATGTGAAAAAGATCTTGGAGTCCTCGTGGACAACAAGTTAAACATGAGCCAGGAATGTGATGTGGCGCCAAAAAATAGCCAATGGGATTTTGGCCTCAGGCATCAAGAGGAGCGTAGTGTCTAGATCTAGGGAAGTCATGCTCCCAATGCTCTATTCCGCTTTGGTTAGACCACTTTACCTGGAATATTGTTTCCAATTCTGGGCACCACAATTCAAGAGAGATATTGACAAGTTGGAATGTGTCCAGAGGAGGGCGACTAAAATGATCAAGGGTCTGGAGAACAAGCCCTATGAGGAGCGGCTTAAGGAGCTGGGCATGTTTAGCCTGAAGAAGAGAAGGCTGAGAGGAGATATGATGAGCCATGTATAAATATGTGAGAGGAAGCCACAGGGAGGAGGAGGGAGCAAGCTTCCTTTCTGCTTTCCTGGAGACTAGGACGCAATGGAACAATGGCTTCAAACTACAAGAGAGGAGATTCCATCTGAACACGAGGAAGAACTTCCTGACTGTGAGAGCCATTCAGCAGTGGAACTCTCTGCCCCGGAGTGTGGTGGAGGCTCCTTCTTTGGAAGCTTTTAAACAGAGGCTGGATGGCCATCTGTCAGGGGTGCTTTGAATGCAATATTCCTGCTTCTTGGCAGAATGGGGTTGGACTGGATAATGGCCCAGGAGGTCTCTTCCAACTCTAGGATTCTATGATTCTATTCACAGCATACAAAACAAAACAGAAGAATTGCTCTCACCAAAAACATGATAACATAAAACAGTCTCTCTGGCGAGTCGTCTTCATTCCACGTTGCTATGCAGACTTGTAAACAAAAAAAAAGCAATATACGGTCCCTCTTCCTCAGTTGTCTGTGGAGTGACCTTGACTTGCCGCCTTACCTTCAGCTCTGGACACTTGGAATAACTTCTCCTGGCACCAAACAAACAAGGGTTTTTCAGCTCAAACCGAGCCCCAAGCAAAGCCTGCAAAACGCAGTGCTCCAGCACGGAGAATGCAAAACTCAAATACAATGCAATACTCCAAGGACAAACACACAGTGGCTTACTAATTACACGAGATAACAATACACTCAATTATCCCAACAATTAACTGTGTTAGCTGCAACAGAAACAGCCCTAGGAAAAGTACGTTGCAAACTTTTAGTTGCAAACCTTTAGTAGCAGCAAGCACGAGGCCCCTCTTGATGCAGGCCAACATCCCACTGGCTTTTTCAGCCGCCGCATGAGATTCCTGGCTCCTGTTCCCCTTCCTCCCATACGTCCTGCAGTTGAGCCAGGCACCCCCACCCCCTGTTCTGTCTCTTTGCGTTTCCTGTTTTCTCCCTAAGCGGGGTTTCTTGCCTTTGTCCCCGCTCTCAAGTTTGACGTGAGGCAGAGAAGACCAGGCGCAGCTGCAGATATTTATGGGAAAGGTTCCAGTTTGCAGTGAGAAGCCCCAGCAGATCAGGCCACGGGAGGGAGGGAGGGAGGGAGGGAGGGAGGGTCTATTCCTCCCCATTTCCTGCCTCAATAAATACATTGGGGAGGGAGGGAGGCCTTGAAGTGGCGATGGGGGAGACCCCAAAGGAGGCTGTTGTTGTTGTTGTTGTTGTTGTTGATAGGGCTCCGGAGGGGGTGGGCCTTGGAGAGGCCCCTGGGTGTCTTTCCACCGGGAGACAGAGCCCCAGGCCGCAGGGCAGGCAGGAAGTGCTCGCCCTGGTTGCCGTAGTAGCAGGCGAGGGGCATCTGGTGGAAGGCCGTGGTCCAGATCTGGCCGAAGGGCCAGAGGAAGCAGTCCATCTCCACCTGAAGAAACACGAATGCTGCTGCTGCAGACAGCAAGGCCGAGCATGAGGGGTGGATGCTCCTGGTCTCTGCCCTCTTTCATTGGAGGCAGGATGGCCCTTTGCCAAGAGGGCTTGGGGGGTGCCTTCATTCCTTCCTTCCTTGGACCGGGGGGCCCTGGGTGGGTCCTTCCCAACTCTGTGAGGAAACCAGATCTGCTCCCCCCCTCGTGACAGGGTGGGAAGGCGGGAAGACTTCCCTCTTTGCAGCAGCTTGGAACTGAAGCCAGGCACTTGCGGATACAACCCAGTGGGAAGTTTACACCGATTTGAACTTTCAGTGTTTGGTAATATGGGAAGTTTTTAAGGATTGTTGAACCTCTCTAATATGTGTTCATTTACGGTTTTCAATTATTGGTTTGTATATTTGTAATGCGATGTGAGCCGCCTTGGGCCCGTCCTGGAGAAAGGCGTCGTCGTAATCTCCTCCGTAATACATAAACAATACATAAACTCCTCTGCCTGTCAGTCCATAGCTCCGCCTCCCGACAGATGGCCATATGGACAGATAGGCAGATCATCATGCCCATGAAGCTGGGTGGCCATCTGCCAGGAAGGCTTGGATGGTGCTTTTCCTGCGATGGCAGAAAGGGGGTTGGTGTCAGGAGCCAAAGATAGCGTCAAGAAAAGTGCCACGTTTCTCTGCCTCTCAATCATGGATCTTATAGTCTCAATCTGATGCCGAGATGCACACGCATACACATGATATCGAAACCTTCCTTCCCGTTTTTCTCCTCAGAGCTTGTCACCTCTGCTCCAATGCCTCTCTCTTTCTGCTCATAAACACCCTCTTGTTTTCTCTGTTGTTCTATCAACAATCTCTTGTGTTCTCTTTGTTCCAGAGCAAAGCATAACTATTCTTTCTGCGCAGTTCTGAAAACCATTTCTTTCCATTCTGCTCTCATCTTCTTCCCACTCCCATCTTTTCAGGTCAACTTGATATCTCTTTCTACCTCTCACCCAGATGTCTTTTCCCAGCACTCCGCAACCACTGGTCTATCTACATTCCATCACTCCTTTCTGCTCCTCTTCACTCCCTCCTCACTTTTCTCTTTACATTCCTCAGTAACCCATTCTAATTTGTGAAATTCACTTTACACATTTTTGGCCCCAACACTTGACCTTTTGCTTCTTTCTTGACCAGGGAAATGAGGATTCTATGGATCCACCTCTTGGGTTGAGGAAGGAAACCAGGAATGTATGAAGAAATTATCTCAAGGTGAGGACGTTGCTGAACTTGTGACCTGTCTTACAGACACGAAAAGAAAACAGAAAGAGTCAAGTTTCTGTGTTGCAACTAAACACCCATATCACTGTTAATATGAAGGAGAAAGCATCTAAATGCCTGGAGTGTGGAAAGAGTTTCAGTCGGAGGGATTCTCTTCAGCGACATGAAAGGACTCACACTGGGGAGAAACCCTATACATGCCTGGAGTGTGGACAGAGCTTCATTCAAAGTTCATCTCTAAGTTCACATCAAAGGATTCACACTGGGGAGAAACCCTATAAATGCCTGGAATGTGGGCAGAGCTTCATTCAGAGTTCAAAGCTATATATACATCAAAGGATTCACACTGGGGAGAAACCCTATACATGCCTGGAGTGTGGAAAGAGCTTCTCTTATAGTTCAGGTCTACGTTCCCATCAAAGGATTCACACTGGGGAGAAACCCTATACATGCCTGGAATGTAGACAGAGCTTCACTCAGAGGGCACATCTACATAGACATGAAAGGACTCACACTGGGGAGAAACCCTATACATGCCTGGAGTGTGAACAGAGCTTCACTCAGAGTGGAGACCTACGTTCCCATCAAAGGACTCACACTGGGGAAAAACCCTATAAATGCTTGGAGTGTGGACAGAGCTTCATTCAAAGTTCATCTCTATGTAGGCATCGAAGGACTCACACTGGGGAGAAACCCTATAAATGCTTGGAGTGTGGACATAGCTTCACTTTGAGGGGAACACTACATAGTCATCAGAGGACTCACACTGGGGAGAAACCCTTTAAATGCCTGGAGTGTGGAAAGAGCTTCACTCGTAGTTCACGTCTACGTTCACATCAAAGGATTCACACTGGGGAGAAATCCTATACATGCCTGGAGTGTGGACAGAGCTTCACTCAGAGTAGAGACCTACGTTCCCATCAAAGGGCTCACACTGGGGAGAAACCCTATAAGTGCTTAGAGTGCGGACAGAGCTTCACTGACAGTGGAAGTCTACGTAAACATCAAAGGATTCACACTGGGGAGAAACCCTATAAGTGCCTGGAATGTGGACAGAGGTTCACTCAGAGTGGATGTCTACGTAAACATCAAAGGATTCACACTGGGGAGAAACCCTATAAGTGCCTAGAATGTGGACAGAGGTTCACTCAGAGTGGAAATCTACGATCACATCAAAGGACTCACACTAGGGAGAAACCCCGTGAAAGTGTGGAGTGTTGAAAGAGCTTAGCTGAGAGTTCAGACCTACATATACATAGATTTTCACTGGAGACAACAGTGGCATTTGACCTAAATACCACTCTCCAAGCTTTTCATGTTGGTTACACACTCTTTAGACATGCATCCTTTCGTGACGTGGTAGTTCAGTTTAAGAAACCAGAGGTTAAACCAATCCCATGTAAGATTTTCAATATATATAATATAATAATATATATAAGAGATGGGTTTCATATATCCTTTATTGTGCATACAATTCTTTTGTAGTTTCCTCTATAACCACTCCATGTGGTTTGCTCATCACAAAGGGGGTTTATTTTCTTAATTAGAAACATATCAATTTTAGTGGTAATTAATGTAACTCAAGCAACAAATTGTGCAGAAAGATTACAGCTGAA